>JAJGRW010004121.1:0-203434 GCA_025461045.1 Carex parvula | reverse complement strand
AAAACCGAGTCGTTACAAGGTTGCTTTTTTCAGTTAGTATTAAATGGTCTCTTGTTGTGCAGGATGCGTAACATATGTAATTATGTAGGTTTCAGCTTTGCAGGCAACAGAGACATGAGAATAACCTACAAGACAATTGTTAAGAATGGGCATTGCTCACATGTATTAAACAACATGTTAGTTTTTTAGTTTTCATTTTTTTACAAACTTTCTGACGGCACATTAGTATTATTGTCCTTCATTAAGTACCTTTAAGTATGGTACATGCTTCGATAGAGTAACTTTCAGCGGCATGAAGTCTAGATATAATTAAGCTAAAGTTAGAGCTGATTTGTCTCAACTAAAGAGCTAGCTGGTGATATTAACAACTTCAATTACAATAGTAATTTTTTCTGATTTTTTTTCTTTATTTTCTTACTGTAAGTCAGGAATCAAATTGACCTTGAGGCACACTCACCACCAATAGAGCACCTTCAAATTATCCTTTAAATCTACTATTAGAGGATTGATGTTGGGTCCCAAATTGACCCAAAAAACCTAAATTTACATATTAGTTCTTTGCGTCTTTTCTATTTACATTTTCTTTATAATATTTGGGTTGGAACCGATGCGGTATATGCTGAGAAGGAACCTCATGAACTTCTCTTCTAATCAGGGAATGCAAGCTTTACTGGATTTAGTATTTTGTATTGAAGGCTGTGTCTGAAGCTGCGAAAATTTTGGGGTATGTTTTCTTTGATGAATTAGTAGCTCATATATCATATATCTGGCTCGATTCTTTATACCATTGATTCTTGCAGATGATTCTCTTCGTTCGACTGTAAATGAAATAAGTACCTCAAAGGTAATTCTTCAAAGGTGGGATGACATGCTTTAGATTTTATTTATGAAAGCGACTAATTGTATCCAGCGAGTTGTATCCAATTTTTACTCAAACCAACTGTCATTTAACTTGAGTGAATACTGTAAAACTCTACACTTAATACTGTATCTTCAATAACAAATCATATATAATACGTAATTCAAAATTCTAACAACTAGGACTCTTGCAAGTGGTCCCAAGTTTGTTGCTAACTATCTGCAACTTGCACAACTTGCCAAACTACCTGTATTTCCTGTACTTTCAGAGTGACAACTTCTAGAAGATTTCAAAACCGAACCACTTCTCAAACTTGCAGTTATTTCCAAATAACACCTAAAATTATGCAAAATATTTTTTTTGTATCAAAATTAAGATTTTTAAATTTTTTATTTTTTTTATTTTTCATCATTTTTTTCTTCAATTATTATATATATGCATCTATATCGTGTAAAATAATATTATACATACTGTAAAACAAATCTATGTATATTATAACCAGAAGATGGATATTGAAAAGTGAAATAAAAGATGAATACTGTAAAACTGACAGAAGCATCTATAAAACTAACATATACAAACTATAAGACTTCAATACTGTAAAACTCACAGATGTAACTATAAAATTAACAGATGGAAACTATACGACTTCAATACTGTAAAACTGACACCTGAAACTATAAAACTAACATATAGAAACTATAAAACTTCATTACTGTAAAACTCACAGATATAAACTATAAACTAACAGATGCAAACTATAAAAATCAACACATAAAATACATTGTTCAACAAAAATAACTGTTCACAAGCATAAAATGTCACTAGTCACAACCACATTGTTCAGCAATAGCAAACACAAACAATAACATTCAACACACAAAATACATCTGTTCCACACAAGCACACTACTAGAATTTTGGTTTATTACATGGGTAACACTTAGTTGTTACATGGATGTGAAGGTCTCATGCAAAAGAATTGGCGTTGCTGACAAATAGTATCTGTTACATGGGTGTTCCATGGAAAAAGTAATGCATGCAAAAGATTTGATGTTTAACCATGCAATTGTCTCTTACCGACCCATGCAACTAATAATTGACGACCCATGACCCACCAGCCATGCCAGATAGTATATTTTAATGAAGGTCCATGCAAAAACCAAAAGAAGTACCCATGTAACAAGTCTGCAAAACTGAAACCCAACAGTTGCAAGGGCTTTCCCATGTAACAAGTTTTGATGATTCTCTTTTTATTATTTTATTCTAAAGGTCATTGTAAGAAGTCCTACACTGCCCATGTAATAAGTCTACTAATTGAGACGAAACTTTTCCAAGGGCTTAACCATGTAACAAGTTTTGATGATTGGTTTTTTATTATTTTATTCCAAAAGTCCATGTAAGAAGTCCTACACTACCCATGTAATTAATCTGAATTGTCGAGAACTATTAAGTGCATGCGACTACCCATGCTAAAAGTTTTAAATTCCTAGACAGAGCCTATCCTGTATATTTTGATCTCTCCTTTCAAATTGAATATATTTTGTATATCACAGCAATAAAAATTACAGCAGTATATTAAAAATTAAATGAGATGCACAAAATTCGGAAACTTAGATTGTAGAATCTTTTCCTTTTGGTCTTAAGAATAAATATTAGAAAGTGATTGAGATACAAAACAATTCACCAAATTAACATACAAAACAATTCACCAAATTGTCATGCAACACATTACACAAAAAATTTACCAATTAATAACCATCTTCATATTGGTACTATCAATTGGATGTTGGAAGCTATCCAATGACAGTCAGAATATTTAATGTCAATAATATAGAAAATGGAACACTATAAATTAAAGAGAATAAAAGAGAGGGTATTGGTCTGATGGAAATCTATTTGCATTCATATTAATGTAATATTTATGTAATTAATGTAATATTTTATCTGTCAATTAGGCATTGAACATAAATCAGCAGATACAAAAAAGGAAAAAAAATGAAAGGATAAGCATAAAAATATAATAATAATAGGATGAGTAAACGTAGAAACAGGTTATTTAGGTACTAATAATTTCCTCTTCTATTTATACCCTTGCTGTAACTTTGCCAAAATGACAATTCTCAAGTTGCTTGTAGTAGTGTGTTAAGATGTGTATTACTTGAGGTCATTGAATTTGAGATTCCAGAGTTCTTGCCACCATGTTATTTAGGTTGTAAAATATTTGGTAAATAAAAGCCTTAGATAATGCTTGGGAGTGTAATGATATCTCATAGTGCCCATGAAAATCATTACAAGGCTAATTCTCAAGACCTGATGAACTGGTACCAAAATGTCATAGTATAGCATTGCAACTATGGCCATGCCCCTGTATAACACGACATGACATTAATCACATGTGGCTATCAGTCTATATTCTTCTGAAATTCCAAATTTGTTGTTCTGTGTTGAAAGAGGTGATGTCATATTGCATTTGCAAAGGTTTACAACATTTCATGTCATTTCCTTGTGCTAAATAATTTTGATGAAAATTACAATGTTGTTGTGTGTCTATATTATTCTTCATTTTTTGCCCTTTCCTTGTGCTAAATAATTGTTATTTTTCATAAAAAAACATTTGCGAAGAGAATAGCAAGTCGACTTGCATGATATTGGGAATTCAAGCTGAATTGTCCATCTTGATCTCCAAGCTATGGTACTTGATGTCTTTCCTCTTCTTTCTTCTTCTTTATCATATTACACTAATCTACAACTTAATCATTTTCCAATCTTATTTACGTCGAATTTAAATTGGTAATAATGTTCTAAAACTCAATGCCACCTTGCCAAAATAAAGATCTTATGTAGTCATGTACCTCATTTTAATATGCAGTGTGTTTAGTTAATATCATTTTGGTTAAAAAATATTAGTCAACATGTACTGAAAAACTGCATTGATGTACACTATTAAAATTATCACTATAAATTCTTGCAATAAAATATAATTCTTATTATTTTGGAATATTTCAGGTGCTTGGTGGTGCGCAAGCATTCAATCTTATGCTTGGTTTTGAACTCGTCACATGCATCTTTGTCCTGGCTCTTGCCTCTAATGTTCTTTCGTTTTTTCGTCACTAGTTTGGTATGACTTGTCATCCCTCCTTTTTTGCTCTTTAGAGATTGAAGTTCAAGAATGGCTTCTATGTTTTATATTTAGAGATTTTTCAATTTATTAATTCACACCTGTGGTGCTGTTATTTTTTTTTGCTGTTAAAGGCAGGTAAGCAATAATAATGATATTTTATTCAAACCATGTACAAACTTCTTAAATCTTAAAGTTGTTCTTTATAATCATCCTGATGCAAACTTTGGTTAACTCAATTTCTGCAATGGTTAATAAAATTAAAATGGATTTCTAAACTAATTGATGCACACTAGTATGAATTTATATATGTTCATGACTTGAAAATGTTTAATGATCTCAGGTTGCTGGCAAGTTCAGAAACAGTGGCCAAACATGTGTATGTGCAAATAGAATTTTGGTACAAGGTAATCTTACACTCATTGCAGAAAATTTGGTACAAGAATTTTGGTTCAGAACAGTGACCACACGAGCCAGGGCAATCCATGCACCATCTTCTGTTTCTAGGGTGACACAAAATGGGTCGCAGAAATCTTACACTCATAGAAATGAACGCAATCTTAGTGCAATAATGAGATCAACATCTTAATGAGGAGAGGGAAGAGAGGAAAGAATGCAAGCAGAAAATAGTTGTGCTCTTTTTGGTGATGGGTCGTGTTTATATTTTGGGTATAGAAAGAAAATGGTCGTGCTCTTTTTGGTCTTATGTTACAATGCATGCTTGAATTCAAAATGTGATTAATGATAATTAAAATGTTACTCTCCATGTTTTATTGTACTATTCTTTTATGTTTCAATGGGAAATGAAAAAGATTTCTTGCTTGCCATTGGGTTGGTACCAAATTGGTATGGATACTAGATTGGTACGGGAAGGATTACAGAAATTGGGCAGGATTATATTTGCTAGAACGTCAATTAATTTCATCGGAATATCATTACAAATATGGGGTAATACAATGCATGCAAAAGGTCCAAATGATATCCTTGCAAATAATCTGGTGGGGCCCACTAGCATTAACCATGCAAATAACCTGGTGGGGCCCACCTTCATTACCCATGCAAATATAAATGGGGCCCCACCTTCTCTATCCATGCAATTACTCCCTTCACTTGTTGCAATAACCCGTGTGAGACCCACGTTTTCTATCCTTGCAAATACTCAGTTGTCTATCCTTGCAAATACTAAGGTGGGGTCCATGCTCTTTATCCTTGCAAATACTAAGATGGGGCTCACTCTCTCTATCATTTGATCAGAGTCAAAATAACGATGATTTACGTAGGATTTTGGCTTAGGTTTTACATATTTTCTCACACTTATGTTTAATTAATTAGATAAAAAGGCTACTGTCACCCTTCTTTATGTTTTATTGCAGAAAACAGATTTTGGACTATTTTACACCAAATGGAGCTAGAATCGGGTCAATCGGATCAGCGACGCTTATCGACGAAGTCTCTGTTCTGGTCCGTATTGCCTAATACAGACCAGGCCTGGCACAGACCAGAAGATAGCGCTGAAAGCATTAAACCCTAACCGTCAAGGTCCTAATACGGACCGTATCAACTGATACGGTCCGTAACCGAAGGCGTCTCTTGGGGAATAACTGCCGACAGCTGTTTCCAGATCAGTTTCTTAGCCTCTACTCAACCTCCAGACGTCACTCCACTCCTATATAAGGCCCCTGGGCAGAAGGAATAGTTATCTTGTAATTAGGGTTAGATTTGATTAAATAGAGAAGAGAGGAGTGCTTGTAACCATGCCGTTCCGAGGCTAAGTTCCTTTTCTTAGGGCTAGGCAGTAAACCTTGTTACTCTTGATGTTTTGATATATATATTTCTGTTGATTATGGTTTCTTGTTGTTGTATCAAAATGCTTTTGTGATTTATATCTCTTCATCTAATTTCAATGATCTAGTTTGAGTCCGTTAGGGTAGTGACAGTACTTTAATGGTAAGAGAAACTATTTGTATGAATTAGCCTCGTTGAGATATATTAGGTTTATGTGAAGAAAACCTTAGGGGAAATCATAAACCAAACCAACAAAACGCGTACCAAATTCCATCACTTGCGTAAGGAAAATTGCAGTGATATAGTAGTAATTTGGGGTTTTAGAGATCAGTCATTTGCGTAAGAAAACTCGCAGTGTCCTATGTAGAATCTCGATGAAAGATCTGTCATTCTTGCGTAACATAAATTGCAGTGATCTATGTGGTTATCTTTCATAAAACAACAACAGGAAATCAGACGCAACAGGAATATATTGTCAAAGCGGATTGAGTAGCAATGGTGTGCCGAAACCCTAGGAATTCTCATCTCTATCTTTATTTTAATTACTTTTAATTGTCCTATACATTGATCACAGCAACATCTCTCAATTTTTAGATTTCGTCTAGCCCTTCGAAAGATTGCGATTCAATTGCTCAAAGCACTGAATCAATATTCCCTGTGGATCGACCTCGAATATACTCGATAGGATTGTGCGCTTGCAGTCCGAACCGATAGCATTTCCGAGTTTTTAAATATTAAAAGAAACATTGCTCTCTTTTGAGTGATCATGCCTTGCAAATACTTCTGGGTAGTTGTACATGGGTAACCCATGCAACAACCGAAATTTTGCCCATGTAAGAAACCAAAATTCTAGTAGTGGCATACTATTCAACATACAAAGTTTGTTACTTCATAACCTCCGGTGAACGTTATTTGGATGAGTGAGAAGCCTCATCACAGAACAACACGTTCTTTTGAAATATCATCCTGCAAAAAAATAAAATAAACAAGGTTACAAATTGGAGTTATCTTGCAGAGAGAATAAACAAGGTTATAAATTGCAAGAATCTTGTAAAACAATTGCAAGACACTGTGAAACTAGTTTAAGAATCCTGTAAAAATATTTGCAAAAATTTTATTAAATAATTGCAAGAATCCTATAAAACTAGTTCAAGAATCCTATAAAATAATTGCAAGAATCTTATTAAACAATTGCAATAATTCTGTAAAACTAGTTTAAGAATTCTATAAAATATTTGCAAAATTTTGTTAAACAATTGCAAGAATCCTATAAAAGTAGGTCAAGAATCCTGTAAAATAATTGCAAGAATCTTGTAAAACTAGTTCAAGAATCATGTAAAAAAAATTAGAAGAATCATGTAAAACTAGTTCAAGAATCCTGTATAACTAGTACAAGAATCATGTAAAACAATGCATAACAATTTGTTCTTAATTATTAAAAAAGGTAAAGGTTAGAGGTCAAGCCACCCAACTATTTAATATAAACAAGGGAATTTCCCCATCCGAGTTTTGAACCTGTGACTTCCCACACAAATAGCATTGTGTTTGCCACTAGCTCAAAAGACTGATTCTCAATCTGCATAAACAATTTGTTAAGCATTGACTAAAATCTTATCACATTCCTTATTTGTACAGGAATGGATCAAACACTCAAGGCTATTTGTGTGGTCTTTTAGTGACACGTTTGAATATCTGTATGGCTATACTTTCCGTTATGGGCTCTATGGGGTTGATTTCACATCTGAGGCGAAGACACGGTACCAAAGATTATCTGCCCAATGGTACGCAAAACTTTTGGGTGGTAACGGACTTGGGAAAAATACAGCAGAGCAGATGTTGTTTAACATGAGTAAAACTATTCTATTTTCACAAATCATCTTTTTATATATATAAGAATATTGAATTCTATGGATACGGCGACACGTCATTTTTTAAAATTCTTTGACACGAAACGTATATTATTTATGTATATATGATGTTCTATGTGCTCGGTCATATAGTAATTTTCTATGTGCACATCTGCTGTGATATACAATGGCAGCATTAGTCATAGTTTTATTATCAACCTCCTCTCATCATCTTCTATTTTCTCCTCCTATTTCATGGATGCATCTCTTTTCACTCCGCTTTTATTTTCTCCTCCTATTTCATGTGCCTTCTTATTTATTACCTATTATCCAATTTTGAACTGCATACCTCTTCTCTTTTCCTGCTCGAAACTGACATCACTCACTTTGACGTCATCAGAACAGGTGTTAATTAACACATAAAAAATTAATAGTTGTCATGTCGACGTTTTCAATTAGACCATGTTGATCCTGGTCATTCTCTCTAGATCTATGTTGAGTAGAGCTTGCATCTCAAAGGGTGATTACTAGTTGAGCTGGCTTGTATCCTTGCATGAATATCATTTGCGGGCCGTGTCAATCTATTTTTCTAATCTTCTACAAGAAATTAAACATATATATATATATAGAGTGAGGCTACAGTGCATATGCATAGCACGGATTGGGTCCGTGCTACGGCTCAAAATTTGACTTTTTCAAAATCCTAACTGTCGATCCGAACCGTTCAACATGATTATAAAATGAATCTATACTTGCAAACCAAATTTTACATTTTTTTGAATTTTTTTACTATTTTTTTAGATAGGCTGTTTTTGGATGGTCTAGAATGTTCAGATCAAGTGATTTTGAAAAATAGTACAAAATTCGAAAAAATGTAAAATTTGGTTGCAAGTACATATTCATTTTATAATCATGTTCACTAGTACAAAAAATCCATTCACCGACCCTCCATCACCGACTGTTTTAATATGTAACAGTCGGTGTAGAGACTGCTGGTAAAATCGTAAATAAGAACAATATCAACAGACCGACTGTTCTCTTACAAAAAACAGTCAGTAAACCAACACCGACTGTTTTTTAAAAAAACAGTCGGTCGTTGCTCATACCCTACACCGACTGTTTTTTGTAAAAAACAGTCGGTGTTGACCAATTACCAACACCGACTGTTTTTTTTAAAAAACAGTCGGTGTTGCTCATACCTACACCGACTGTTTTTTATAAAAAACGTCGGTGTTGAGCAAATACCAACACCGACTGTTTTTTACAAAAAACAGTCGGTGTTGAGCTAACAAAATTAGGTTCCCGGTTTATAACTTTGGATCGCCGCGAAATATTTCATTTTGGTTCGCTGGAATTGTTTTATTCCCTCTCCGCCGCTCTCTCTTCTACTCTCTCTCACTCCCTCTATTTGCCCTCTTTCTCCCACTGCCTAGAAACCCGATTCCCCTCGCTCTTTATTGATCGGAGCCGATAAAATCGCACCCCAGGCCGATCTCTCTCTTCTCTGCCTCCGCTATTGATTGCTGCTTGTTGATTTCGACTTGTTGCTCGTTGATTTTTGGATTGAGTTGATGGCCGAAGGCAGGGCAACCCCTTGGAACCGACCGCGACTGATAAGCACAGACCATACATTGCTTGCTCAGTACTGGTTTGAACATTTTTTTCTGTCATTTCCCCCCTTACACTGCTTCCTCTGGCTGTTCTCGCTTTGCTTTCATGTGCAATGTTAGGGTTATCATAGTATTTTTGACCTGGATCAGGTAGTGCAGGTCCAGCCGTGACCCAATTAAGTGCACATGACCTGTTTGGTATGCTGCTGGCTTATTTGAATATAAAGGAAAAAAGAAAAAGAAATAATATTTCAAGTCTGGTTATGGAACCTGTACCCTTCAAATTGCATGACGACACTCTTAACCAATTTGCTCTCTTTTGTTTGTAGAAATAGGACAAGTTGAAACAATACTAACTTCTTAATTATGCAGGTCCAGTAGGGTTGACCCATCACTTACACAGGTCAGGCAGGATCAGGTCGTGTCATGTTATTTCTGACCCATGTCAGGTTAGGTCGAACCCATTTACAGTTTATTATTAATGTTGACCAGACATGACACAACCCATTAATGCCTCTAATTTATTAAACATGCATGAATTAGGCTTCTGCCAACTAAGAACAGAAACTAAACATTTCTGTACTATTTAATTCATACTAAAGCATAAGTCTTAGTCGATACAGGCAGGTGAGTACAGTTATCCCAGGACTGTACAGGAATCAGTAACCTATCATTACTATTGGTCAACATTGTGCACCAGACTGTCTTGTACAGAGTTTTATTTCAATTGCTGTAACCTTTTCTTTGCTATTTAGAATTTGAGGGATCACTCTGACAATTCTTTATTTTGACAATTTTGACAATTTTGACAATCTTCAAAAAAGAAAACTTTAAATTTGAAATCCAACACCACAGATATGATCAATATTTATCCATTGTCAAGAGATCCTTCCTCTTAGAAGTTATATTTACTTGCATTCATAAATTGTCTCTCTTGTTTACTATGTACATTTCTCTGTTTCTGGGTTTTGTCTATATGATTATACAATAGGATCAACTATGTATACAGTTAACAAAATAATCAGCTAGAAACCTAATTGTGCTGGTATGCTGGTACCAAGAATTCCAAAAAGATTAACAATAGGAACTCACGGTTTGCGGGTTGCAGGGCGACCAGCATGAGCTTCAAACTGGGACGGACTAATCTGTACATGCAAATGTGTGATAAACATAAAAAAACTACACCATAAAAATTTAACAGTTTTACAGGAAAACAAAGTAGCGAGAGACAAACAGAACAGAGAATTAAGAGGACCGCTTCAACAAAAAGAAAAAGAAAGAAAGGAAAAAAAAAAAACAGCTACAAGACCATTCCTAAGCTGCTTCCTATTGACAAGTACAGCTGGCAGAGTAGAGTACAGCCAGACAGGTTTGTATCAAGGACCACCACATTGTCATGTTCCATATAATCGTACCTTTTCAAACTGGTATGAAATCAATTTGAGGATTTAGACGATTAGATCCAAAACTAAATGTAGTGGTTGAAACAAAAAACATCAATTAAACACTTAACAAGCGGAGACATAAGAAAATAAAGGGGGGAAATGACAGAAAAAAATGTTCAAACCAGTACTGAGCAAGCAATGTATGGTCTGTGCTTACCATTTCGGACAAGCAAGAACATCTCTGCAATATCAGTCGAGCTCTGGCTGTTCTCGCTTCTGCTTCGTAATTTCTTTCTGTTATTAATTGTCTATACCATCTTGATTTGTGATAAACTGGGAAGAAAAGATCTCAAAAAAAGAGAGAGGATTCAGAAATCCTAAGAAATAATAAAATTAGCCCCTTAGTAAAAAGGGCCTTGTACTTTGGGTAATAACTATGGTCTGTGCTTATGTGGTCAAACCAGTCAATGTTGTGACCAAACAATCAATACAACAACAGCAAGCTTTTGAGTAACATATTTGCATACACTTGACAACTTCTGTTTATTCGTTTGCAGTCTGTTAGCAAGGAGCGTCAGGAATTTTTAAGCCTTGTAAACAAGGAGGTAAAAGTAACTCAAGAACCCCTTTATTATTGATTGTTTTATATAATTGTGAATTTACCTGATGTAAAACGGGAAAATACAGATTGAGTTATACAATGAGATGCTTGAAAAGAAAGGAACTGAAGGTGAAGAAGAAGCAAAGAGAGCATACATTCTCAATTGGGTTTGTTCTCAAAGCCTCTACCTGTATTTTCATGTAACCCTGTTAAATATATTATACTTATGAAGAAAGTAACTCCAACTATTATGAAAACCTGGTCATGAATCCTGTATTTTACTTATCCAGCAGAGGGCTTCTTTTCAATTTTCTGGTAGTTTTGGATCTCTAAATTACATTTTAGAGTCATCAATTTCCCATGATAGATATGGTGTAGTTGTTGAATACGTTATATTATCTGATGCTGATTGGAGTTTAAATAATTGTTGATAGGAATCAAGTCAAGATATATCAACAAAAAAATATCTCAGAAGGTACTTTAATATACCTTGGGTGGAGGCAGAATTTTTTACTATAGGGGTCAATATATATGCACAAATTACTGATTATTTTTTCTTAGAAAGATATGGGGTCAGTTTTAGTAAATTTGTAAGAAGTATGGGGTTCAGATGCAAAGCAGATGCAGGCAAGTAAGAAGATGGCAGATGCAAAGCTGGCAAAGATTTTAAAGCTAGCATTTAATGAGGCGATAATAGAGGAGAGGGATCATAGAAATTTGCTAGTTTTAGCTTTTATGTTATTACTCCGATGTGGGCATAATACTGATTGTAATGTTTGTTTTTAATTGTAGATGAAATGGTTACACTATATTGGTTTCTGTTTTTACCACGAAAATCAATTTATCAATTCTGGCTTATGTAGTTCTGAATTTCTTATACAGTTGTCACGTCTACAGGTGCAAGCAAGCAAAAAAAAAAAAAAAAAAAAAAAAAAAAAAAAAATTTCGGTGCTGGCACCTATACCGACGGTTTTTTTCAAAAAAACAGTCGGTGTTGGGCGCCTACACCGACTGTTTTTACAAAAAACAGTCGGTGTTGGTCGCCTACACCGACTGTTTTTTTACAAAAACAGTCGGTGTTGGGTGCCTACACCGACTGTTTTTCACCCGTCGGTAAAGAGTTATCTATACCGTCGCCGCCATCACCGACGCCTCAATAACAGTCGGTAAAAGGGTTTTTTAACAGTCGGTGAAGGGGTTTTTTGTACTAGTGGTTGAACGGTTCGGATCGACCGTTAGGATTTTGAAAAGTCAAATTTTGAGCGGTAGTACAGACCCAATTGGTGCTATGCATAGCACCGTAGCCTCACTCATATATATATATATATATATATATATATATATATATAGAGTGGCTAATATCAAAACGTTTGAACCAAGCCTCTCGTGCAACCAAGTTATTTTCGGATTTTCAAAGTTCAAACGGTCAATCCGAACCGTTAGATGTTCAATCTATATTAAAATCTGCTTGGAGACCAAATTTTACATTTTTTGGAATTTTTTTACTATTTATTAAGCCACTTTGAAAATTACTGATCTGGATGAACAGTAAAAACAGTGCAACTAAATTCTGGATCATGTGATAAGTAATTTTCAAAGTGGCTTAATAAATAGTAAAAAAAATTCCAAAAAAAATGTAAAATTTGGTCTCCAAGCAGATTTTAATATAGAGATCACATCTAACGGCTCGGATTGATCATTTGGACTTTGAAAATCCGAAAACGACTTGGTTACACGAGGGACTTGGTGCAAACATTTTGATATTAGCCACTCTCTCTCTCTCTATATATATATATATATAGAGAGAGAGAGAGAGAGAGAGATCGGCTATGGTGAACCACTTTGAAAATCCAAACAACCGATCCGAACCGTTCAACTTTTTCTAAATATTGAAATGTGCTTGGAAACTAAATTTTACATTTTTTGGAAATTTTTTACTATTTATTAAGCCACTTTCAAATCGCTGATCCACTGTGAACAGTAAAAAATAGTAAAATTTTCTGAACCACCGGATCAGCGATTTTCAAAGTGGCTTAATAAATAGTAAAAAAATTCAAAAAAATGTAAAATTTAGTCTCCAAGCACATTTCAATATTTAGAACATGTTGAACGGTTCGGAACGGTTGTTTCGATTTTCAAAATGAAAATATGAGCGTGAAGTAAAAATGACCTCTTACTTCACAACTCACTATAACCCAGCTCTATATATATATATATATATATATATATATAGAGTGGCTAATATCAAAACGCTTGCTCCTAGCCCCCGGTGCAACCAAGTTGTTTTCGGATTTTCAAAGTCCAAACGGTCGATCCGAGCCGTTCAACATGTTCTCTATATTGAAATGTGCTTGGAGACTAAATTTTACATTTTTTGGAATTTTTTTACTATTTATTAAGCCACTTTGAAAATTGCTGATCACATGGTCTAGAATTTAGTTGCACTGTTTTTACTGTTCACCCGGATCAGCAATTTAGTCTCCAAGCAAATTTTAATATAGATTAAACATCTAACAGTTCGGATCGACCGTTTGGACTTTCAAAATCCGAAAACAACTTGGTTGCACCGGGGGCTAGGAACAAACGTTTTGATATTAGCCACTCTCTATATAAATATTTATATATATATGAGGAGGGATCAAGTTACAACAAATTTGAGTTACAACAAAGTTACAAAAATCATTTTTACATTTGAAATTCCAAATCGTCGATTCAAACCATTCAACATGATCTCCACAATAAAATGTGCTTCCAGATCAAATTTTACATTTTTTTGAATTTTTTTACTATTTATTAAGATGGGTACAAAAATTAATGGTCTGAATTTGACTAGTTTTTGTAAAATACTTAATAAATAGTAAAAAAAATTCAAACAAATGTAAAATTTGATCTGGAAGCACATTTTATTGTGGAGATCATGTTGAATGGTTTGGATCGATGATTTGGAATTTCAAAATGTAAAAAATGATTGTTGTAACTTTGTTGTAACTTGATCCCTCCTCTATATATATATACCTCTGCCGTGCACAAAAATAAGTTTCTTCAATATCCATGTATAAATTAGACTTGCAGTTAAGAATTTAGTCAGCATAATAAGATAAATAATTATACAAATCGTTAATCCCTTGATGGATGATCAATGATTTTAAAATTGATTTAAATTTTTATACACGACGTACCTAATTGATTATGAAGAACATTTTTATTTTAACACTCATCCCCATTTTTTTTAAAACGTACCTAATTAAATTTTAGGGGGAATTTCATGTATCCCCTTCAAAAACTTCAATATTACGTAAAATGTTTGTAATATTATATTTACCCTTCAAAATAACAAAAACTCACATATTTTCCCATTATAATTCTACAATATATTAAATATTTCTAAAACTAATTAAATTACATTATTTGACCATTAAACCCTTCACTCTTCTCTTTATCATTCTCTCTCTGATACTTTCTCACTTGACGGCAACCACACGGCCGGTCTCAAAAAGCGTACTGTATAATACAGCATTGGGGTCTTCTCGCTGTGCTCTGAGACGATTCGGTCGGGGGAGAAGCCTCAATGGCAGCCTTCAAGTCGTCGAGGCTATACTCACAAAATGCTGGCACACTGACCCCTGACTCCCCTGCTTTACCTCACGAAAAATTCATTTGACCAAAAATTAAATTAAATTATAACCCCAGTTTGAAAATGCAAAACATATAGTTCGTTGGTTGGTTACTGAATCCGGAAAGAAAATGAAAAGAATAAGAAAGAGAAAATAAATGCGAGAGCAAGGGAGTGAGTGAAAAAAAAATTTGGGAGGAGCGAGGGTTGAGTTAGGTTAAAAATACCTAATGGTTTGTGACAGTATTTCGAGGATTTGGAGCGGGGACCCCACCAGCAGTAGCAGAGGGAGAATTTGGAGCAGCTCGCTCCCATTCCCATGTCTTCTTTGTATCTTCTTATTTGGGAAGGGAGTGTGAGGTGAGGGGAGGGAAGGGAAGGGTATAATGGTCAAATAATGTTATTTAATTAGTTTTAGAAATATTTAATATATTGTAGAGTTATAATGCGTAAATATGTGAGTTTTGTTATTTTGAAGGGTAAATATGATATTACAAATTTTTGAGGGGGAACTAAGTAATATTGATGTTTTTGAGGGGGATACAATACATGAAATTCCCCCTAAATTTTAAAACTATACAATTTTATTTTGAGAATAACAAATGCTGATATTGCTCACTGAGGCTCGCTTTTGGTATTCATGAAACCTAAATTGACATAAATTATTCGAGTAAAGTTCATTGGATCCGTCCAAATAAAATAAATAAATTAATAATGTAACAATTTATTCACGTGACTAAGTCGGCACTCTTATTTCAAGTGCAGTAAGTAGTGCATAACTGTACTTTTAATCATAAAGTACACACTAATCCAGCCACAAGTCGAATTAAAGTTCATATGCGTTCATTCCAGTCCAAAAAGATCGAAATCAATGAAATATTAACCCACAAAATAAATGCTGGTAGAATATCCACCAGGATTAGGATCTCATAAAACAGCATACATAAAAGAAGCTAAAAGAAAAACAAAACAAACAGAGAATGAAATCAATGCTAGAACTAATTGAGAACCACACTGTTGCTCATAGATTTGATATCTTCAATCAGCCGGTGAAATTCTCTAAAAGACGACCCTCCCTCAGCAATGCTCTCCTTTACAGCATCAGCCATATCTCGTGCTGATTGCCTAAACCTTGCGGCTGATTCGCCTTCCATCATCTCTCTCACCATCTTCTCCACCACTTCTCGGTTGCATACGTCCTTCATGTCCAACCCAATCTTCCAAATCTCGGCAACAAATCGACTGTTTATTTGCTGGTCAAGAAAAAATGGCCAGCACAGCATCGGCACCCCTTCAATTATACTCTCCAGAGTCGAATTCCATCCACTATGTGTTACAAAGCACCCGACCGCCTGGTGGGCAAGCACTTTCTGTTGTGGGGCCCACGAGATGATCCTTCCTTGTTCTTCTGGCAATAATTTCTTAATCTCGTCAGTCCACCCCTGACCTTGTACCATATCCGGCCGTAGAACCCAGAGAAACTTGTGGCCACTGTTAACCAAACCAGAGTAGAACTCATGGAGCTCTTCTCGCATCAGCGTGGTGAAACTCCCAAAGCTAACATAGACCACGGACTTGTCCGGCTGTGAATCGAGCCACTTGAGGCATATGGTATCTTCCTGCCAGAGACTTGATGTGTATGATGATGCATCAGTGGTGCCACAAGCAGAACGATACGATTTGAGAATTGCATGGAGAGGACCCACTGCATAGGTCACGGGGATTTGTGACCGGATGTGATGAACCGCGGTAGATTCCAACACTTCTGTTGTGTTAAGGATGAAACCCCTCGTTTTACCGCTGTATGCTGACGTGGTGGCCATGAACTTGACTTGGGGATCATCTGCAGTTTTTACTCCTCTATAGAACTCCGGTAAGTCCCTTCGCCGAAGAAAACCCTCCATCCCTGGCACCCCTTTGACCAACTCATCTAAATCAACACCTTCCCTGAACGGCAACTCTCCGTTCTGAAACAATTTTGGTATGCATAAGTAAGCCCAGATACTACATGCACTAGGCGTCCGAAAGGACAAACACGGTAAACCTATCTCTTCTGACAAATCCACAACAAATGAAAGAAATCCATCGACTATAACACATGATACCGGCGGAAATGCATCGGAAGTATCTCCACTTGGCTTAGCTAGCAGCAAATCGCGTAACAAGAGGCGGGAGTTCATGTTTAACGACTCAGCGACATCTATCAATAGGGAGGCGTCACGAGGCTGGTCGTCGGGGAGGCCGTCGGGTATGGATTTGAAACGAAGGAGAGGGATGGTGGGGAGAGAGGCAGAGCTAAGAGAGAGGCGGTGGTGGGTGTCTTCGGTGTTGAGTAGAGTGACGTGGAGGCCGGCGACGGCAAGGAGTTCAGCCAGTTTCATCATGCAGTTCAGTGGGCCCTGGGATGGATATGGGAAAATCAGCACGTGTGGGTTGTTCTTGTTTGCTGCCATGGCCAGAGACCTATGTGACTTGGAGATGGTGTGTAGTGTGCTACTGTGTTTTTTTCTTCCTCCAACTTTAACTCTGTCTGTCTTGTCTGTTTAGTTGATTTCCATGTGGAAAAATATTTTGATAGTCAAACTTCATAGAGATCGAGGTCTGATATATTTATTTGCAACTCTGTCAGAGTTCTGCCCTCAAGCTAATTAATGAAGAGTACTGAGGAAAAAATTGTTTATTGGTTGAATCTCTAAATTTTACATTTGTCCCTAATTTCTATTTATATGTTACATGGTTAATTAAAGAGCCGTTGAAAAATCAAACCGTATTGTTCCTTTATTTCTTATCGAAGTACATCTCTATTTTATCCTTATTACTAACAATAAACAAAGTTTCTTTTTGTCCCTTGATTAAATCGTAGCCCTTGGATCAATGATGATGAAAATATGAGATCATTTATTTTATTTTTCAATACTCCCCCTCGAGTTAGGATTGTAAATATCGAACAATCCAAGCTTGCTTATAATTTCTTCAAATTGTTTTGGTTCTAACTCTTTGGTGAAGACATCAAAAAGTTGATATTCACTTCATACAAATGAAGTTTCAATTTCTTTAGCTTGAACCTTAATGAAGTGACCATCCACTTCGATGCGCTTGGTTCATTCATGGAAAATCAGGTTTGATGCAATGTGTCTTTCCGAGTTGTTGTCACAATACATCTTTATTGATTGATTAAATTCGGTTCTCATGTCTTTGAGTACTTGCTTAACCCATATTAATTCAATAGCGGTCGATGCCATGGCCCAATATTCCGCATCCGCACTAGATCGTGCAACAATATTTTGTTTCTTATTTTTCTATGTGATTAGATTTCTGCCGAGAAAACGTGCAAAAAACCAGTTGTCGAATGCCTGAAGATTAATCTTTGTACAATATATACACAGATAGATACTTTAGTGCACATGTACAAAAGATATAAAGCAAGATCGATCTCCAATCTCAGTCACACGCAAATAAATTAACCGTGTCTGTACAATCGCGGATACTCATGTCAATAATAGTGATATATCCTAGGAAATAGAATTTTTGTCAGTTTATCCTCGGTATAAGTCAGTTTTTTACCCTCATAGATAAAACATATTCTTGTAGTATAGCTGTCACAAATTCATTTAAAGATTTTTTTTAACGATCTTAATTTCGGTCAGTTTATCCTTGGTATGAGTAATTTTTATCAACAAGATCAACAAAGCAATAAATCATTTTTATTTTATATTTCATGGGCTTTTTGAGGGTGCTTTTATAGCTTCGGATGTATTTTGTAAGTTTTCTCTCTAATCAAGTGAGAAATGAAAATGTGTTTTGGGCCTTGTACCTAAAAAATGATTATTTTGCTATATGATATTAATAAATACAGCAAAAGTTTTATAGATGGGTCCAGCAAACAAATGTGAGACGAGACGCCTAAAATTAAAATTTAGTGTGTTTCAGAAACGCTCATGCCCTTTTTAACTGGGCCTGAGATATTGATTCCTTTGACTGAACCATCAGTATTTGAATTTATGAAAAGCGTTTTTAATAATTGGGCCTGTCAGGCCCATCGAGAAAGAGTAACTACGTAGTATAGTTTCTCCTGGCAGGCCTTTTTCACTGGGCCTTTTCTGAATCATAGTTTCTTACTTGTGTTAGTTACGTACTCTGTTTCCATTAATATATATGCTCTCACAAAACCTACCTACTTATTTCTTGAAATTCATAATATAATACTATATCCTTTTCAAATACAAATTTATCATATTTGTCCAACACATTATCTTTTTCATTAAAAACAATTTCACATTCATAAGTAATTTTTTTTTCTATTTTTACCCCTTTTGTAAATAAAATTAACTTTATGGTTTGAACTGAACTATTTTGTAAAAGTGTCTCTTTGTAATCATCTCTCCATACTTTTCTTACGTTTAGTTAATATTTTGTTTTCTTGGAGGTGGTTTATACTTTTAATTTACCATGCATTATGACAACTCAGTGCTAAACTACTTTATTGTAATTGCTTAATGGTATAATTTTCAGCGATATATTATATTCAATTTCAGTTTGTAATTAATGGTTCAACATGCAGTTTATAAAATTGCATTAATGTCTTAAAGCGTGACTTACAACTTGACATATTCGCCCTTATAATTATTCTAGAGCTTAAAATGACATATATTTAACAAAATGTATCCTATCCCACAACAGTGGAGCTACACAGAAGCTATGTTGCATGGATACGGGTACATGTATGGTATCGGATATGATACGGATACGGCGATACGATAATTTCAAATTATATGGATAAAGGTATTGGATACGGATACGATACAGGTACAAAAGGGTAACATAGAGTACAAGGAATAGGGTCAATGACCTCTATTTATCTTCAAAAAATTTATACATATGACTTAGTATAAATTGTTATGTGTAGCATAAAATTGACCCTCATTCGCAGATAATTTAATCCCATAACTTGAAAGTCTGACTCCGTCCCTACTATCCCATAATTAAAAAAGTTTACGAAATATTACTCATTTCTTCCCACACCAATGGTATACCAAAGAATATCCCCTCAGGTACCATATTTATCTGATAAAATTCTAGCTGAGCAATTTTTTTTGGAGCCTGGATCTCATTTCTACCATATCAGGTACTTGACTGGATTTGGATATTGGTATACCAGCCATAACCTCAATGTTGTTGCCATTAAAACCTTCGTATACTCAAATTTGTTGGAGCATTTTGTTGTTTCTTGGCTATATACTCTTTCTAATTAATGGCTCATGAGTGCATGACTAGTCATAAGTTGTGGAGTCTGTCACCATTGAAGTTTTTTATTTTTATTTTGCCAAATAGTCCCGTAGGCTGCTGTCACCATTGAACTTGGCAAACATCATTTGATGGTCCTAAAGCATTAAACATGTGTGCATCAAGATTATAATTCATTATAATTTTTTTTTAGTCCAAAGAATAATTGGTCTGAGGTTTTGCGTTTAATCCAATTTCATTCATGTTGTGATTCTCAACTTTTGTAGCCTTTTTGCTCCATGCAATAAATACAAAATCATTATAAAAAGTTTCAGAAAATTTTTATATATTTTCTCATTTTTAATTATGTTTAAGAATAATGGAACCCCCCAATTATGCAAGTCATTAAACTTCTTGTCAATCATTATATTTCTTATTTGCTGGTATGTTTAAATTTAAAAACATTATTATGGTATTATAATTACGGATGGGTGCTGTGTGCTTCTCTTAGGAGCCTTATAAATTGCTTATATAATAGACAGCAGATGTATTTGACGCGAATCAAACAAATTCAGTATGATGCTTCAGACACTCTTAACTGTTTGTTCCGCATTAAAATGTGTGAAAATTTTAAATTGTAAATTTCCTCATAATTTTAAAACAGGCATGACATGGATCTACCATTACATGCAGACTAAATATCAAACTAAATTTGATTCGATGTCCAATGGGGGTAAAGATTTTAACAAAGAATTTTTACTTCATACAGCGCCATTTTAATTATATAATTTGTGCGTTGTATAAAACCAAAACTACTCTGTTAAAATCTTTACCCCCATTGGGCCCCAGGTTAGAATCTGAACCGTCCAATCTGAATTTGAACCAATTCAGCCGTAGATAGAGGTCTCAGGCTCCTTTAATTTTTGTGCAGATTTAGATTGGATGATCCGGATCTGAACTCAAATTCTGAGTTACTTTAGGAGATCTGAATTCTTGGACCCCTGTTCCCTCCATAATATAAGGCCCATTTTTCTGGCGAAGAGCTACAAACTTTCCACCGGAGTTTCAACCCTAAGATCATTTACCGAAGGAGCTTGATGGAATGTTGAAACGACAGCACGAATCTCAAGCATTTCTTATATCCATCCGATGAGCTTTTGAGCCCTGTAGACGATCCAAAATGTTGTTAAGTTGTTTTTTTCCGTCTTGGAGCGCAATGCGTTTAGGAATTCTACATAGTAAATATACGTCCCTCTTTCACTACAAATTTTAGAGATTGGGTTTTGTCCAAAAGTCTTGGTCGAATTTTATCCTCAATAATTTCAAAAATAATAAAAAAAATTTGTCCTCAATTGTTTCCAAACCGTCCCGTCTACCACGAACTTAGTAAATTCAAAAGGTCCCGTAATCTAAACAGTCTGCATGAACTTTGACGTAGTAGGGAAATAGTTTAGATTCGACCTTTGTCCAAATCTCTTGGACAAAACCCAACCCAAATTTATAAACTTCACTATTTCACAAAACGGGACATAATTAACATATATTAAAGAAACACATACATGGTAACAACTAATTAAGTACAAAAAAAAAGAAAAACCATTGGGACTTCGGAATAACTTGGAATACCAAGACAATTGCCAATACATGGTTGTAGGTGCTGAAATAACCTTGAAAATTAAATAGTAATAAAACTTGGTAGCATATCTTTCGTAAAACAAAAGAGGTACAAGAAGGAAGACTAAAGGAATGACAAGGAAGAACAACAAATAAAACAAAACAATTTCGAAAATAACTCCTTTATGACATACATGTCAAGTCACTGTTGTGTTGTTCAATTTTGTAGCTCAAATAGTACTTGTAACAAATAATGTAAAGGCATCATCAGCTCGGGGGAACAAAGTAGGCATACACTGCAAAGAAGATTGTACACATGTAAGAACTAGACGTACAAGAGCAGCGATGAGAGAAATTGCTGTCCATGGACTGCTAAAATAATCACGAATCAATTTTGCTCGCTGCCTATTCCAGGCTTGATTCACAGTGTTTGTTCACTTCCCTGAACAATTCAGCCAAAAAGTGATTATAGTCTCTTAGCGTTCCTTCATTGAGCAGGTTGAAAAAACTACTCAACTCCTCTTCACTGACCAGCCAATTTTCAATGATCCCACACTGCTGTAGTATCATCGCATCATTTTGTGTGTTGACTAGCAAATCCAAGAATACTGCAAAGCTTGAGAAGTGGGCATGCAGTTTATAAAAAATTGCATTGTTCAAATGCTATGAGGTTGACGAAAAGAGGCCTACAATCATCGGTGATTATTAACCTAGGGATTTCCAGGACACCTTGAACAAATGATATGTCGAATATATTTTTCGGGTTGCTCTTTGGTCTGAATTTGATTCCAGCATCTTGGAGATCAGTTGCACAAGGGATCACAGATGTTGATAGATTCCGGGTCGAATTTGGTGCCATTGACAAGCTTCGAGAAGTAGAACTAGGAAACCATGTGAGCACCCATGAAAGAAACCAAAGAAGCAAATATTTGATTTTATTAAGGCTGAACATTCTGGTTAAAAGGAATGATTTGGAACTCAATACAACTGGATTTTCTGGTTTGGGCACTGAACAATGGTGATTGAGATGGGCCAAATGATGGATTTGAGCTGGAGGGTTCGAATTTCTGGGGTAATCTTCTATTGGTGTGGGCATAAAACTAATAAGGTCATTAACAAAATTTATGCTATCTTCTTGTTTTACACAAATCTCGCACAACTTCTCAACAACAAAGAAGGGAATTTGGTTCTCTAGAAGCACCAAATCACACCTTATGAACAAATGATTCCAGCCAACCTCAAAAATATATTCCCAATTTGATTCTTTCATTCTTTTGTAGTACTCGATTATAAAGCATCCATCTAGCAACATCATCTCGACGAAGCCATTGCTGTCAAGATCCACCGTCTCACTATAACACCTCCGTGTTCTCTCTTCTAGCAGCTTCATCTCTGATATACAGAGATCCAAATTTATGTGGTCCCCACGGGATAGAAAATCCCGCAAGAAGCGCCATTTTTGCTCCTCCATGGCTCGAAGGCTCGTCTGATGACGGTAGAATGGGCCGATGGAGATGACAGAGGGCTTGAAGAGGTGTTCTTGCTTTTGTGCATGTTTTGTGGTGCGCGAAAGATGGTGAAATTTTCTCTCTCGTTCGGTTCGCCCCATAATTTGTCGAGTTTACATTGCATAGTTCTGATAGGGGAGTGGTTTCGACATCTACAACTATCTGGGTTTCTTCCATTAATATTTCTTGGTGAATGTAAGAGTTTTGGTTCAACTTCAACAATACTACCTTTAACATTTGTATTTATATTGATCATTACTGTGGTCCCATCACTTCACCATTTCACAAGAAATAATTTCTTTCGCCTGACCTTTTTTTCTCTGTCTTCATGAATTGGCTAAACATTAGGATCACATTAGTTTCAATTAAAAAAAAGGACTCAATTTCAGCAAGTACTTTTAACAGACTTCAAATGTTACATATTTGTACGTCTAAATTGTGAAAAAAACTAGTAATAAAATATTTCCCTTGTCTAGAAAGCAGAAATATAATTCGAATATTACTATTTTTGTCTTTATTGTCCTAATTAAAAAGTTTATTTATTGTTGTCATTCATATAAAAATGAAATTCATGCCTACTTTCTGACACTCATAAATTTACAAAAGACATACAACAATCATCATGATCAGGGGCGGAACCTTTGGTGCTACCAAAACGTTTGTTACTAGCCTTTTGGTGCTACCAAGTTGTTTTCCGATTTTCAAAGTTCAAACAGTCGATCCAAACCATTAGATGTTCAATATATATTAAAATGTGCTTGGAGATCAAATTTACATTTTTTGGAATTTTTTACTATTTATTAAGATGGTTTGAAAATTACTGTTTTGAAGTATTTTTCAGCACCATTGAAAACAGCGATTTTCAAACCATCTTAATAAATAGTAAAAAAATTCCAAAAAATGTCAAATTTGATCTCCAAGCACATTTTAACATTGATTGAACATCTAACGGTTTGGATCAACTGTTTGAACTTTCAAAATCGGAAAACAACTTAGTAGCACCAAAGGGCTAGAGACAAACGTTTTGATATTAGCCACTCTCTCTCTCTCTATATATATATATATATATATATATATACGGAATTTATACCTGAGCTACAAGTAGAATTTTATCTATCTAAAAAACAAATTATCAGATAAGGTCAAAATTTCATTCGTATAAACGTTTCAGAACATCATGTAGAGTGGCACAGGAACAACCATGCGTGAACCATAAATGCCAACTGCCAAATGTCAACTAATTAGTTGTCTAATTCATTAGTCAAACTTAATGGCAGAGTTCGAGGTATACTCTACTCTCTCTCTCTTTTGTTAAATTCGGTTGATTTAATCGAGTTCAGATCGCATGTACATGTACCCAACTGCTCATGTGTATTAAACAAGAAAAGAAAAGGAAATAATTAACTAACACAGTTGTTGGATGGGAAAATAATATTTGACTCTTGGCAAATCTAGATCCCATAAATACGCTGCTCCTATATAAAAAATAAAATAAAAATCCAGACATGTATCATGCATAATTTGAAAACAAAATACCATCACTACTACAAAAAAGGCAACTATACACGGTTAAAACAACTAGGGAGCACCTAGCTGCCCCTCTACAACAATCTCCCATTTTGGCCTCTAGGTATTAACTTACCTGAGGGACCACTAACTACTTGGGGACAGCCTAATATTTGAATGATTTTACAACTTGCACGCGCAAATATGAATATCTATGCTCGTAAATATTAATATATAATATATCAAGTATTCATATCTAAGATAACAAGTATTTCAAAATTTCTTTTATCTTTCTAATCACACTCATCTTTTATATACATTTATAGTGGTGAGTTTTTTTTCTCTGTAAAATTTCGCCAATATTTCTGACGATCTGTGATAAATTTTGCGAATCTAAAACTACGAACGTCTTCTACATAATTTTCTCTTTCAAATGAGATCCATGATGATATACTTTCGAGTTGTCCGTCGTGCAAGTATTCATATCTCGTAATGCAAGTATTCATAACTAGTCGTACAAGTATTCATAACTCATCGGCCAAGTGTGAATATTTCATGTATCAAGTGTTTGTTTCTAACATATTCCATTACTTTTTTTGCTTATGACATTGTATGACATTTGAAAGTATTAATATCAAGTATTGTCAAGTATTCATACTTCGTCATTCAAGTGTAAATAGTTCATATGTCAAGTGTTTATACCTGACAACTTTTATGAAATTTTAATATTTTTTTCATATGACACTGAATGATATCTGAAAGTATTAATATAAAAAAAAATATTAAGCATGTCAAAAAAGAAACATTATACAATCTCCCATTTAATTTTTTTTTCCATTTATGCACGAAGCCAAAAAAAAAAAAAATACATTATGCATGTGCATGTGCATGTTTTACGCTTCCAGATGGTACGTCTCTTTCCCACGTCTCATGCTCATCTCATCTTACCACTGCATTAAATGGCGTTTCATATTATTAAAAAAGCTAATCAAGTGAGAAAAGTTCGAGGTCTTGCATGTTAGATATACCGAAGCTAAGGGTGTTCATAGGGTCCGGTTTAATTGGTTTTGTATTGAACCGAGATAATTAGGTTTAACCGGTTCGGTTCATTTTTAGAACCAGTTTAATAGTTTGGTTCGGTTCGGTTTAGAAATTGTAATTAAATCAGTTAGACCGAACGACCGAAATTTATAAATTCATCTCACGTCGGAATCAAACATTTAAAAAAATTAAAAAATTACGACAAAAATATATATTGCTTGGTTCGGTTTAAACCGGTTAAACCTAACCAAACAAAAAAAATTAATTCGTCTTTTAAAAAATTCAAATATTTAACAAAAAAAAATTATTTTACGATTAATATCCTATTTCGGTTCAACCGAACAAACATAAATTTACTTCGGTTTGTTCGGTTTTAATTATATTTCAGTTCAGTTCGGTTTGATTTTTTAAAACCAAATAAAACTTTGATTTGCCTATTGTAGTTTGGTTTGGACTGAACTGAACCGATAAACACCCCTAACCGGGGCGACAAATCCTTCGATATTTGGAACATGGATATAAGAACTGACAATTCGATTAGGACACAAATATTGATATTAGATCAAAACTGAATGGTAGATTTCGAGGTCTACTCTCTTCATTAGTCAAAATTAAATGGCAAATTTCGAGGTCTACTCTCTTAATTTTTTTTTAATTCGGTTGGTTTAATCGAATTCCTTGGTTAAAACTAAATGGAAGATTTCGAGGTCAAAACTAAATGGCAGATTTCGAGGTATGCTCATGTGTACTAAACAGAAAAATGAAATAATTAACTGACAGTACAAATTGTTGGATGGGAATTCCACATCTAAGTCCCATAAATGCACTACTCCTATTTGAAAAAAGAAAATCCACACATTCAATATGCATAATGCGGTGTTCCTATATTGAGTTATGACCATTAATTTTTATCATGCACACAAGTTTAAGGGAAATTTTTTGTGTACCTATGAAAACTTTTAAAATAACTAATGTTCTCATGAAAAAATCTTAATTATCTAGCTAGTATATATTCTATCTAGTATGATTTTGTAATGTTTCATTGCTCTCTGGTATAAATTCAGTCTAATAGGTGATGGCCACACCTAGGTTGACTGACTCATGGCCAAATTAGGATTAGTACTGACATCTTAGGTAACTGATAGAGGCTTTAGTCAGATATATTGATTGTTAGACCAACTTAGAGTATACTTAGGACTCTTAAGATAATAGACCCACGCATGACGTTTATGCCGGCCTTCGGGAACACCTCAAGTAAAAAAATTCGGAATTTACGCGATGGACATAACGATGACATCGAGAAACTCTTTCGTTTAGGCATTTAGGCTAATCACAATTCTTAACCAAGCCCCCGAATAACTAGGGTATCATACCACGAAAGTGGATGACTGCTAATTTGGATTAGAAACCCTCAAACACCATGAGAAAATGAAGTGTAAAGTTATTAGAACTGAAATCATGTATGAGTATGCCAGTAGCCTAAACCCTATGTATTCGCATCTCATAACCTTCTTTAGATTGATCAACTTCGGATTTAGTTAAAGTAATTTACTTATACAAACAACCCTCTAAAAACCTGATTGGTTTAGATAATTAATTGAACGAATAGAACTTAGTTGACCTAACTTGTCATTGTGGTTCGACACCTAGGATTGTAATTAAACCATTGCCGTAGCTAGGTATCTATTAAGCAAGCAATTAACCAAATTAGTTGAAATTAGAGTTATAAATTTATTATTTCCCGACAACACATCAAGTCGTTCCTCTAACTCAAAGGAAAAGTTTATATAATTTAATGCGAAATAGAGAAAAGTAAAATAGTTATTTTATTCTTGCATTATTTAAAGACACATATTGCTTGTCAACTAAAAAAATACATAACAAACAAAAGAATTACAATATATCAAATATACTTAAAATCAAAACCTGATAGTAATACATAATGCTAAATCATTATAATCAAAAATAAAATTAGTGTAAATTACTCAGTAATATTTACTAATTAATTTAATATTTTTAGCCCTATTGAATGAACAAAGATGATAGATGTGGAAATAATTGTCATCCTTTTACGAGATTAAATTGGGTCTTATATTTTTCATGAAAATATCGCATGACTCGCCTTCTTGCGGAAGGAGTCATTGACTTTATTAGATCTATTCTAAAAAAAAACATTCTCAAAGCTTGAGCCCAGTAAACTAATTGCAGACATGGTTTGAATAAATAAGAAAACTATACATGCCTCCATTTTTTTCGCCTACATTATGCCTTCATTTTTAAAAACTTTAATAACTCAAAATTTGAAACTTAAAAGTCAAAATAAAACCGTTGGATATGATTTACATCATTTTATCTATGCACATGTAAAAAATTACGATATTTCAACTTTGTTTTAGTTGTCATCAAGAGCTTTTAAAAAATGTACTAATGTGGATAATTTCTAGACGTTGATTTTTCAACTTATTGATTCACATAAAAACAAAATTGAAATGTGATAATTTTTTATGAGCACATAGAGAAAATAACATAGATCATATGTAACTGTTTTATTTTGACGTTATAATTTAAATTTTTGAGTTATTAAAGTTTCTAAAAATAGAGGCATGGTGGAGGCACAAAAAATGGAGGTATTTGAACCATCCTCTTTAATATAAAATGCCTTTTCATGTCTATGGCCTATTTATATTAATTGTTTTCTAATTACTACCATACTTGCAAACACTACTACGTAAATGTTAACCATACACAGAATATCATACATGGATGTTAGAAAAGTCCAAATAAACAATGTCTAAAGGTAGGAGGCGCTCCCGCGAAAATTAGCTCGACCATACACACACGGTTGTTTACAACCTACATTACTCGGATACTCCAATATAGGCTTCGTACCCGTATCTGACACGTATCAGACACGGATACACGCCCGATGCGTGTGGGATACACCAGCTGGCGTATCGTTTATCCTTTGATACAGTCTCCGATACCCTCTGACTCGTCTAGATATGGCCTGGATACTGCTCTGGCATGTCTGGATACGGAATGGATCTTGTGCACCGCGCATGGTCCACCATACACCACACCGTCGCTGACTCCCTGTGCACTGCGCCAAAAACTTCTTTTTCAAGCACTCCATGGTAGAATTGAACCTGGGATCTTTGCTATGGGCCCCAAAGGCCTTAACCACTACGTACACTACTTCAAATTTGATGTTATAATCTAGTAGCGTTTATATTTAATGTATATCCAGAACTTTTGATATATATATATATTTGTTTTGTTTTGAATGATATTTAATGTATATATACAAGTGTTCAACTAATAATATAATATAATAGACGTATCATATTCTTGATTTGTGAAAATTGCCGTATCGCCGTATTCGATACAATACCCGTACCCGTATCCATGCAACATAGTTTATAACTCAACCGTGCATGCAAGGCACCAATATTTGTATATGGTTTCAAAGTCAGGTTTGTATTTTAAAAACCGTGTACGATTCATTCGAACCTCTCGACCAAATACCTGTTAATAATTGTTTTTTAAGAGATTGCTCCTGAACTGCCTCTTCACATTTCTTCATTTAAGTCCAGCGTATTCCCTAGCAAGCTTGTCTCTACATTTAGCTTTTATTTCGTCTGACAGTGGCAGGTCAAGATTTCCCTCATCTTCATTTGAACTTCGTGTGTGTTGAACGTTAAATTATTGGGGATTTATTTAAAAGGATAAGCATGTCAACTAATGATAAATTGGCCAATCCGAACACTTTGAAACCCTAAGTTTGCAAAAGACCACAAAAATAGAAGTTAATTTTCATGAAACAATATGCAGGGTTAAATTATACATTAAAAACTATGAATTTTAATATAAAGAACCTCCACTAACTCAAAGGGATAGATTTTACACGTGGCTGGGTACCCCTAGCAGAACCTAATCAAACCCTGGGGACAAGTATGGGGCTTCTAGGAAAAGGCCGCCGACAACTCGGTTCCACGTTTCAGCTACGCAAAGAGAGGATAGAGGGGAGCTGGCACCGACAAGTGGACCCCATAGCCCAGCGATATAGAGGAGAACAAAAGAAGTTGACACCGACAAAGGGGGGCCTGCTCTTAAGTGACGCAAGCCGCGTATACCTAACTAAATCCCTGCTCTCTCTAGCTGAATTCGGATCACAAATACTGCGATATTGTAATTAATAATTATAAAAAATGATGAACTAGTGAGACCCGTGGGACTCCTTCTTGAGACATGTGCTTAGTCATTCAAGAAGATTGAAGAACAATTAACCTATACCGAGTCCGAGTTCGAATTCGAGTCCGGGTTTGAGTCCAAGCCGGGATTTTTGTTTTTGCCATAATCCCCCGGTTGATGAAAGCTTTGTGGGATTTATTGCCCACTCCGTCGGATTTAATGCCAACTTCATTGGATTTAATGCCAACATTGAGTATATATGTAATCTAATTATGGATTGTTTACTGTCATATATGGTTATCAATTAAAATAATCAAATAAGGTAATAGACAATCAATATATTTATTAGGACGTGGTCCATAAATGTGTAGAACAATTTAGGCAAAAATCAAATCATTGATGAACTGATTCTGAGATTTGCAATTTAGAAAATTGTCATTTAGGAGGATTGTGTGGGCCAAATGTATCAATGCAGCTGCACGGATTTTGATGTAACAGCACGGTTTTTGATGCAGTCGCACAAAATACCTTTTTCAAGTTGGCAGATAACCAGATAGGTTACTATATATGAGAATTGGTCCCCAAGGCACAAGATAACACAGAAAAACATAGAAACTAGACATACGTTTTTCTCTTTAGAAAAATACAGCTCTATGTGTCATCTCTTCTTCTTCCATTATCAAAGAATAGAGAAGATAAATCCATTAGAAAATTTGGAGAGGATTTCTCAAGGGTCATATCTTGCTGTCTTGGAAGACTTATTCCTACGACCATACGACAAAACAACAAGAAGGGCTTCTTGCCATTAGAGTCTAGTCTCGCGCTCATGGAGACAGTTGGGGATCTCTTAAAGGATCGAGTTATTCCATGAAAATATCCATGAAATCAAGTCTTATGTTCCGCACTTAAAATTTATGTTTTATGTGTCAGCTTTGGTATAGGACGGTCCTTAGGTTAAGGTGGGGAACTGTTTGTCCTTCCCCGGGGTGTAAGTGTTTGACTCCTAGATGAGATGTAATTGTTTGATCTCTTGACAACTCGTAATTGTTTGGCCTTTATGATTCCCCAACAAGTGGTATCAGAGCCTTCCTATGCTGAAAGATTAAGTCTTTTACGATATAGAGATAATTAGGAATTAATGATGATATTTTTGTTATTTTTGGTTGGATTTTTCTTGATTGTTTTGAGATCTGAAAATTTTGGTTTGGAGAGAACAAAACTTGTAAAAGTTTACAGCCATAATTGCCTATTTTTCAGTTATTAAGTTAGTTAGAATTTGCTAGAAGATTTCCAATTGAAATCGCAAAATTCTAATCAAAATTCGGTCTTGGCAGAGTTTGTGCGACCCTATGTGTGGACGCACAGATGCCGCACAAAATTCCGCACAAAATTTTAATAGGCAGTTATGAAATTTTGGGTTTTGGTGAAATTTATTTTTTAATAAATTTTCTAAAACAAAATATACACATTTGGAATTAAACTTCTAAATTTGAAAGATTATATAGATTTGAAATTAAATTTCTAAATTTGAAAGGTTATTTAAGGTGCTTCCAAAATTAAGAAGTCTCTCTAGATCATGGATCAATTTCAGCATAATAAATACAGTTCTACAGTTACACATAAAAAGATGCATCCGCACGGATCTTGATGTGATCGCACGGTTTTTGATGCTTATGCAGAAAATACCTTTTTTGATTTAGCAGACCGCACAAAATTTCGTGGGGGCGCACAACTCTCTGAAACAATGTTGGTCTCCTGTCCACCCTTTGTTAACTAGGTTGCTTTTAGTAAGGATTTTATTATGTTGTGTAAGCCACATGAACACCCTAATTTTAGGTGGTATTGGTAATGTCCACCATAGCATGGGCAGTATAGGTATAATTCCTCTAAAATTTAGAAATCTATATAAGGATTGGGTAGAGAACTTCCCTGATGTTTCTCATCTCCAAGATAATGTATCACTATCATGAGTGAAAGAAGTAACACTAATTATTTGTAGAATTTCTAACCAGTCCCTGAGATTTGTCCCAGATAGAGTGTTGTGAAATTGTATTCTGGTCCCCTGAGAGTGAATGACCTCCTCTAGTAGTATCTTTTTATTCCTACATAGTTGGTATACAAATGGGTATCTTGTAGCTAGAGAACAGTTTAGGTACCAGATGTCAGTCCATAATTTAACTAGTGAGTACCCCCCTGGGGAATAAGTCACACTAATATTGCCTATATGTTCTAATTTAATAATGCTAGCCCAGAAAGAAGATAGAGGAGAGGAGGGGTAATTATCATACTTAAATTGTAATATAGTTTTCCACATCCCTTGGTATTGATCATTTTTATATTTCCACCACCATTTTAATAGTAATGCTATATTCATCTCATTGAGATCTAAAACCCCAAGCCCCCCAAATTGTTTGGCTACACATATGGTCTCCCAATTCATCAGTGCATATTTAAACTTCTTTTCAGAACCTTGCCATAAGAACCTACGTCTAATTTTATCTATGTCTTTAAGTACAGTAGCAGGGATTCTAAATACTGACAGTGCATAGAGGGGAATGGAAGTTAAAACTGAATTAAGTAGAGTGACCCTACCTCCTATGGATAATAATTGTCCTTGCCAACTAGGTAATCTATTTTCTATTTTGTCTATTAAAAAAGTCCAATCGGCCACAGACAGTTTAGTTGTATGTAGAGGAAGCCCTAAGTACTTAATTGGGAATTGTCCTAGCTTGCATCTAAACAGCTGGTGTAAGTTGTCAGATTCAGGGTTATTTAGGGTGTATAGCTCAGTTTTATCATAGTTCATTTTGATGCCATACAATGCTTCAAAAGCAAGCATGACCCACCATGCATTTTCTATATTGGTGTCATTAGCTGCTAGGAATATAATGGTATCATCTGCATAATGGCAATTGGTGACAGCTAAATTATCTATGCAAGCTGGTCCTAACCCTTGAATAACATGTGCCTTCCTACCTTTGTAAAAAATCTTACTAAGTGTATCGGCTGCTAGAATGTAAAGGAAAGGTGACAAAGGATCACCCTGTCTAACCCCTCTCTTGCAATAGAAAAACTCTGTGAGTTCACCATTTATGGTTAGACAAGATTGAGAGCTGTGCAACCACAGAGTAATCCATTGTATCTATTTTTTACCAAAATTTCTACTAGTGAAAACTTCTAAGAGATAGTCCCAATGTATCTTACCATAAGCCTTTTCAAAATCTACTTTAATTACTACTCCAGGTTGTTTACTAAGTTGACAGGAATGGATAATTTCCTGACTAAGAATCATATTGTCTAAAATGTATCTATTTTTGAGAAAAGCTGATTGGCTATGATCAATTAACCTAGGCATTACTTGTTCCATCCTAATAGTGAGTAATTTGGAAAGGATTTTAAAGCTACAGTTTACTAAACTAATAGGCCTGAATTTTTTAATAAGAGTAGCACCTTTTTCTTTTGGGATGAGACATATACAAGACTTGTTTAGTTTATGTAAATCCAGCTTATGTTCATAGAAGTAGTGTAAAAGAAGCATCAAATCAGATTTAATTAAATCCCAAAAGAATTGGTAAAACTTAAAACTAAATCCATCAGGACCTGGAGCCCCATTAGGTTCTGACGAAAAAACAGCTTGTTTAAGCTCTAGTTCTGTGAAGGGTCTCTCTAATTCCCACTGTTCACTGTCTAATAATATATCATCAGGGTCCCAAAACTTTGTATCTAAATGTCCATATTTAAAACCAGATGTTCCTAATAGGTCTTGATAATAATCAAAAGCATGTGTTTTAATATCACTAGTACAAAAAACCCCTACACCGACCCTCAACCACCGACTGTTTTAATATATAACAGTCGGTGTAGAGACTGCTGGTAAAATTGCAAATAAGAAGAAGGACAACACCGACTGTTCAATTACACAAAACCGTTAGTGAACCAACACGGACTATTTTAAAAAAAAACAGTCGGTGTTGATCATACCCTACACCGACTGTTTTTCTAAAAAAACAGTCGGTGCTGAGCAGTCACCAACACCGACTGTTTTTTTTAAAAACAGTCGGTGTAGAGATTTCTCCAACACTGACTGTTTTTCTTAAGAACAGTCGGTGTTGAGCTGTCACCAACACTGACTGTTTTGTAGAAAAATAGTCGGTGTTGGTTGACACCCTACACCGACGGTTTGTTTAATAGAACAGTCAGTGTTGCTCTCTGTTGTAATTGATAAAAACCTAGTTTAACGTCGGTTGTACTGAAACCGACGGTGTTGGAGCATTTACTGACTGTTTTTTCTTGGCACCGTCGGTGATTTTTCTTTTAACCTCTAAATAGCTTTCCTTTTCCCAGTATCTCATTCGATCAGTAGCTTGTAAATTTCATTTCGCTCTTCAGAGAGGTTCCTTTAACTTCTAAACAACTTCCCTTTCCTTTTTCGTTTCCCTTAACTTGTAAACAACTTTCCTTCAACTATCGGTTTCTTTGCGATCTACGACCACCCTCGACTCGCACTACTCCCGGACAGGAATTTTTCCTTGAAAAAGAGGATATCTGCCTCCTCAGATTGATAAGGCCAGGTAACTATTTTATTTCCCTTCTAACTATTTCAATTGATAAGGCCAGGTATGCTGCCTCCTCAGATTGCTATCTGAAAAACTAAACCCTAAATCAGCATCTAGCTAGAATTGCATCACATTAGACAGATAGCAATACCCAAAGGTGAAATTGGGGCGAAAGTAAACATCATATAGCAAAAGTTTTGAATCTTTTGGTTGTTTAGAAAATGATAAAATCAATAGATGGGTGTTTATACTTTTTAAACAGGTGTTTATATTATTATGATATGAATATATATATTAATGAAAGTTGATAATAAATAGTTGTTTTGTTAAGAAACTTAAATTGGTGCTTATACTTTGGTTCATGCATGCATTTATATTACTACAACATATGCTCTTTTTTATACTAATGATACTGAATAAAAAAAGTTATTGTTTTGTTAATGCGATTTTTCTTATGCCTTTGGAGATCAATGGGGTATGCTAATTTTTTCATGTCTAAGGGTATTTTGGTGCTTATGTTGGGTTCAACAAGAAGTCACTTTATTCTCGATCGAAGTTACAATTGCTTGCTTTAGTTTGAATTATGTCTTTAAAATTTAAAATTTGTAATTTGCAAATTGTAGCGCTGCTTATAAGGGATTTGGAGATTGTACGCCTTGTTTTATTTCTAGATGCTCAAAGGAGATTGTACTACTTCAAAAGAGAAGGTAAATTTAATTAAATTTGTTAATGGGTTAGATTAATGGCTTTATGTTGATTGGTATTTCTAATTTCAACCCAATTATATATGGAATAGTTTGTAGCTTAGTATTATTGTATTGTGCCATCTATCCAATTTGCCTTGAACATTTAGTATGCCTTTTAGGTCGATGCCCGTTCAAAATTAATTCAATAGGGATTAATTTTGAATAGTTCCCTGTTGGGACTGCTCTTTGAATGTTTTGTCTCATTTAGGATGTGAACACATGTCAGCGGATTTGGTATTTAAGAAAAATTTGGTAGCATTTGTCTTTGTTCCCACGAGTACGTATTGGATTTCATCTCCAAACGGATGTGATTTTTACGCGTACTTGGGGAACAAAGGAGAAATGCTACCGAATTTTTCTTAAATACCAAATCCCGCTGACATGTGCTCACTATTGAGACAAAGCATTCAAAGAGTAGGTTATGATTGTGCACCGGCCCTATGTAAGCCCCAAATTGTAATTTTAAGAGCCATTCATGACCTCTTACCTAATTATTTTTATAATTACAGATGGATCGAGATTGGATGTATGGAGCTCGTAATACCATTGAGTATTTAGACGGTGTGAAAAGTTTCATAAAATTTGCTGAGCAACACATGAAGACAAAGGGTGATGACACGATTCCGTGTCCTTGTAAAGATTGTTTGAACTTGAAGAGGTTTCGCACTATAGAAACGGTGAAGACCCATTTGATTCGTCGTGGTTTTAAAGAGCGATATACACGTTGGATCAGACATGGAGAGAGTTATGGAGAAACAAGCACCGCTGCTAATACTGAGATTGGCCAGGAGGATGAGGATGCCAGTGTTGATAGTGATCAGAAAATGGATGTGAATTATAATTTTAACCCGAATGATAATTTAGGAGAAATGTTTAGTGATGATGAAAATGACATTGATGTACAAGAGTTGTATGCTGAATCTAAAAACCTTTGTTTCCTGGTTGTGAAAATTTTACAAAAATGCATGCTGTGTTAAAATTGTATAATTTAAAGGCAAGTAACAATTGGAGTGATAAAAGTTTTACCGCCTTATTAAAACTCTTAGGAGATATGCTCCCAGCTGAGAACGAGTTACCAAGATCATGTTATCAAGCTAAAAAATTATTGTGTCCTATGGGTCTAGATGTAGAAAAAATACATGCATGTCCGAACGATTGCATATTGTATCGGAACGAGTATGAGAAATGTGAAGTTTGTCCTATATGTGGTGAATCTCGTTATAAAAGAAAAGGTCAAACTGACGGTAATGATGATACATATAGAAAAGGACCTCCAGCAAAAGTGATATGGTATTTTCCCGTGATACCGAGATTCAAGCGTTTGTTCAAAAATTCTAAAGATACACAATTGTTGCGTTGGCATACCGATGTCCGGAAAACAGATGGAAAACTCAGACACCCTGCTGATTCGCCTCAGTGGAGAAATTGACAGAAGGTTCAGAAAAGATTTTGGTGATGAACCAAGAAACCTAAGGCTTGGTTTCAGTTCAGATGGAGTGAACCCGTTTGGTAACATGAGCAGTCAGCATAGCACATGGCCGGTTTTATTGTGTATTTATAACCTTCCTCCCTGGTTAACTATGAAACGCAAGTACATTATGATACCGTTGCTAATTTCAGGCCCAAAACAACCCGAAAACGACATAGATGTGTATTTAGCACCGTTGATTGAGGACTTGAAAAAATTATGGTGTGATGGAGTGCAAGTGTGGGATGCATACAGTAAGGAAAATTTCAAATGCGAGCAATGATATTTTGCACCATAAATGATTTTCCGGCATATGGTAATTTGTCGGGTTATAGTAACAAGGGGAGGAGAGCTTGCCCTGTTTGTGAAGATGATACGGTTGATATTCGGTTACAAAATTGCAAAAAAACAGTGTACATGGGTCACCGTAGGTTTCTTCCTGTTAATCACCCATACCGTAAGAAGAAGAAAGCTTTCAATGGTGATATTGAGACTAGACGGGCTCGTTCTCTGCTGACCGGTAAGCAAGTGTATTTGCGAGTTAAAGGTATCAAAGTTCAATTCGGAAAATTTATTAAGAAAAAAACAGTCCCGGAAGGTGAAACTTGGAAGAAGAGATCAATTTTTTGGGATTTACCATATTGGGAGGAATTACAAGTGCGACATTGCCTTGATTTGATGCACATTGAAAAAAATGTTTGTGAAAGCTTAGTTAGTTTGTTGTTGGGCATTCCGAAAAAGACCAAAGATGGACTAAATGCTCGCAAAGATATGGTCAGTATGGGCATAAAATGGAGAGAGGTTGCACCTGAACTGAGAAAGACCAAAGATGGAAAAAAATACTCGAACTTACCTTCCTCCAGCTTTGTACAATTTGTCAAAAGAAGAAAAGAGAAGGCTTTGTCGATGCCTTCATAGTGTTAAAGTTCCTTCTTGATATTCTGCTAACATAAAAAAGCTCGTGTCAATGAAGGATTTAAAATTGACCGGGATGAAGTCTCACGATTGTCATGTTTTGATGACACAAATGCTACCTATTGCAATCCGTGGTATACTGCCGGAAAAAGTATGGTTACCAATTTTAAAGCTTTGTTTTTTCTTTAATGCAATTTGTAGCAAGGTTATCGATCCCGAAAGTTTGGATGAATTGCAGCGTGATGTTGTACCTGATGCGCTAGCAGATCAGGTCAACTTGTCCTCTTAAAATGCAAAAGCATCAAATTTCATTGGTTTTGACTGTGTTTTAGTTTTAATATATTTTTTTATCTATACATTAATTTGCGAATTTGTAGTTTAATCTCTTTAGGTCTTAAGAAAACCAAAATAATGCATACATGAATGAGGCTGGGTTAGATCTTCATGATGACCAGGTTAAATCTGATTAAATTCGTAGGTGGGTCGAGAAACTCTGACCTTGACCCGCCCTTTTATCCTGTCTGGTCATTCTTATATTAGTTGATTCGGGTTTTGTTGAAAAACTGTCACCTATTCAAATAGAAAAACAGTTCGCAACGAGCTCTCATATATTTTTCATTATTTCCAATTTATTTATCAGATTTTAGCCTTTTTTTTCTCTTTGCACATAAATTAAAATGTAAATTCATAAGAACTGTAACAGATAGTGTGCTTTTTGTTCATATCCAAATATTTTATATTGTATGTTAAGGTCTTACGTATGCCAGGTAAATCAAAATTTAATATTTATAATTATTGATCTATATTATGTGAGCATATTTTGAAATTTATCAATTATGTTTTTAATCGAAATCGGATGAACTAAATTAGTTATTTTTTAGAGTTATATTTTATTAGCACTTAAAACACATCGTATGTGCGATGTGAATAGAGTATACAGATAAATGAACTTCATTAACACTTTTGATACAACATAATCACAGCTACATATAAAATGTATTAGATTCTTTCAAGTTGGATTTGTATACAAGAAAGTCACTGCACTTGTAGCTAACTTTCTTTGTTAAGAGCGTTTTTTTAATTTAAAGTTAAGGAAGGAAAATATTTATTAACCTATTCCGCAGCAACCCAGATTTGGCAGGAATCATTCAAATAGTTCTTTCAAATAGTTGATTTGTTTAAGAAAACAGAAATTTTTAAAATAAAAAACTGCTTCATGAGGAGTGATCAGAAATAGCAAATCAATATAATCAAATATATATTTTTTTTCCTAATAAATATAAAAACTGCTTCACGTTCCTATGTACCAGCAGCTGATTCGATTATTAAAAGGGTGTTATTTAACAAGTTATTATTTTGTTCTAGTGTATAGACCAAGATGCTTCAATGCCCGAGACGGCATCTAATGAAGCGGCGAAATCCATGCATCGTAAGGCACTTATTCCAAATAAATTGTTAGCGAAGGTGGGACCTGAGTTCAGAGCCATAAATGAGAGGGTGATGAGAGAACCGCATGATAAAACTGAGTTCATATTGGAAATTAAGGAGGGTGTGTTGCTTCCTCAGTCGACGCTAATCAACATAGGTTTTAATGACTTGACGGATCTAGCGAAGCAAGACATGCTTGATGTTTCAATAATATCCATCTGGGTTATGTAAGTTTGTTTCAATACTTTCATAGGAGCTTGTTTCATGATTTCCAAATTCTCGGTTGTGTCAGATCAGCTGACACCAGTCTCACAGGTATTTAATGGAGTGTACCTATAGAAGTTGGATTTAGTTGATTGTACAATGAGCTCATCTCCCCTTTTAGAATACCAAGCTCCTTTAATCCTTTTCTCAGCATTTTAACCTGAATATGATACCTGTGTTTAAGGTATTTGATCTCATTTCAAGTACTCTTTATGTCCATTTCAATATCAGGTAGACCAGGATCACAAAAGGAAATAGTTGGTTTGCATTTTTATTTTTTTTGCTTAACTGGAGCTATGGAAAAAAAAAAACTCAGAGCATGTGGTTAAATGTGGACCCAAAATCATTCTGTAAACAAAAAATCAGTTTGTAAATGTTGAAAAGAGATATAAAAATGGAAACCGAGTAGTCTTCCATTCCATGCACATATGTCAATTTTTAATTTGTCTCATTCACCTCTTCCATTTGTGAAGTTTCCAAAAGCTTAAAATGAATTATTGTTGCATTGTCCTTGTGAATATTTAATTGCTCTGTTAAATTCCTATCCAGTACACATAGTTGTACCAACAAATCTGGCACAAAATTTTGGTACAGTGGTGTATAGTGTGGTTCCCTAAAGGCTGTTCTGTTTGCAAATTGCACGAGTTTTCCAATTTTAGAATATTTAGCCTCAAATTCAACCAAAAGTTCTCAAGTTAAACAGATGTGAATTTTTTGATTCCATCATTAAGTGAGTTTGTTTAACTTTATATGCGTACTGATGTTTTTTACAATTAACTCATTTCAACATTTACGTAATGATTTCCAGATGTTTAAAGAGGCTTGTCACCGATCTAGGTCGCGAGGCTGACGTCGGTTTTTTGGACCCTAGTAGAATATCTTCATCACTTTTTAATTCTGCTGAAAAGGAGGCCGCTTCAAGCTACTTGCTCGAGTCATTGAATAATATGCAGGATAAGAAATTTATCCTTGGACCATACTTTCAGGGGTAAATTGTTACTTTTATTTGAGTAATTTATATACTTTTAACGTTATATGTAGATTGATTCTTACCATGTATGATTGTAGTAAACACTGGGCGCTTTTCATTTTTGTCATGCGTGAGAATATGGTCTATGTTATTGATTCTCTAGAGCTAAAGGAACCAAGTTACGATATCATGTTGCCATTTAAAGAGTGAGCAATACCATTTGTTGGTAATTACTAATTTTATTTACTTACAATCAACGTACTATTTGTTGGTAATTACTAATTAATTCGACATTCAAAAAATTTCAGCATTTTTAAATCTTATGTGGAGGCCGGAGGAGTGCACAAGGAGGGATCAACGGAATGTGTGTGGAAATACATCAAGGTGTGAACTTGTACACTTGAGTTTTAATTAGATACTTCATTTTTTCCAATTCTTTTACAACACTAATATTTGAATAGTTCATTCTATACCCTCTATTTATTGTTAACTAGAGAAGAAGCCTCTGGAATATTATTGGAACCTTTTCTTTGTTAGTTAATGCAACAGTACCACCTGGCCACTCAGGGCTATCTAATCAAAATCTAATAATCATTTCATCTCCTAACTTCTCTTGTTAGTATGAATACTTTTGTACATACCAAAATGGGGATAATTTTGGACGCTATCCAATTGAGTAGTAAGCCCAAAAGAGAATTAATCATGTAAAGCTAGCATAGAAACTTGCAAACTCATTATATATGTATACATATATAAGCCAACACTTAGAAAGGTCCATAAGAATAGAATTGAATTTATTGTTTGAAGTGCTTCCAAAAGAGGAACACTTAGAAACTCATTACCTCTTTAAAACTGATAATTTAAAACAAAAATCTGTATTAAAAAAATTTATTCCAGTTTTACCCTCTTCATTGACCATATGAGTACCAGCCTTCTCCTGAACCTATATATAGTTCCTTGGAATTATGGTACCAGCCTTTTGGAAGGTAGGTATGCCATCTTCAAACACTTCCATTTTGTGAGACCTACCTCCTGCATATGTAACTCCATTTCTTGAGTAGTACCAACTTTCTGTTCTTATTGATTTTAATTATTGATTTTACTTAAATGGAACATTTCAGAGCCCTAGGCAACAAGGCAACAAGGTGTGTGGATTTTACGTTATGAAACACATGCAAGATCTAGTCACTACGCAATTTGACGTTTTTCCGAATGTATGTATTTTATAATTGAACTTGATTCATTTTTCATTTAGCTTGAATAAAATTAACTTCTCAATTTGTATTCATGCAGTGTGATTTACCGACACAAAGATATACGCCGACGCAACTTCATGCAATAACACGACAATGGTCTGCATTTTTCTTGGACAATTTCTAAACTATTAATAAGAAATGCATTGTTGTTATGTTCATATGCATATTTTGTATATTTTGTTATAGTGTATTTTTTTGTGAATGAAATATGAGTTATGTTGTTTAAAGAAAATTGTGCTGTCTTTTGTTTGTGTTGCTCAAATTATTTGCATGATTATTCTAATTAATGTTAACGAATGCTGAATAGAAATATATGGCTAGCAAAAATATGGAGGCTAGCCCCGATACAAACAGAACCACGCCAAAATTTAGTGTCAACACCGACTGTTTTTCAGAATTAAATCAACGGCTTTTTATAGAAAACAGTGGTGCTGGGGCTAACACCGACTGTTTTTTATAGATAACAGTCGGCATAGGTGTCAACACCGACGGTTTAAATAAAAATCAGTGGGGGTCAACACCGACGGTTTTTTAATAAAAAACAGTCGGTGTAGGGGGGTCAACACCGACGGTTTCTAATAAAAAACAGTCGGTGTAGGGGTGTCAACACCGACTGTTATATATATGAAACACTCGGTGTAGATGGGAAACACCGACTGTTTTCTATAAAAAACAGTCGGTGTAGATCGTCAACACCGACTGTTTTTTATTAAAAACCGTCGGTGTTGGTGGGTGACACCGACTGTTATTGTAACAGTCAGTGTTAGCTGTCTACACCGACTGTTATTCAACCGTCAGTAAAGATTTATCTATACCGGCGCCGCCATCACTGACGCCTCAATAACAGTCGGTATAGGGGTTTTTTAACAGTCGGTGAAAGGGTTTTTTGTACTAGTGAAGCATTAAAAATGACTGATCCACATTGAATGTAATACTTGTCATCTTCTTAGAAAAAATTTCTCACATTCCTCGATCTCTTTCGAAAAGTTCAACATCCTGCAGCGGTCTGAATGGAATCTAGCTCATAGCTATTGCTTCATCGGTTAATTCATTTGTGAATTTTTCAAAAGGACTATATGTCTTTAAGCATCGATCATTTCAGCTTGCAAAAGGCACAATTAAGGAAATAATAATTTAAAAACTTAATAAAAGATGTGCCAGCTGCGGATCAAACAGTTGCCGAGCATATATATGACAGTAACACTTGGTCATGAGCACGATGAAAGCCGTTGATGCTAATTGCTATACTTGCCAGACTCAAATACCTTTCTATCGAAAGAGATTTTGTTAAACCAAATTCATTTAAATTTAGGAAGATGATCATGACATATATACAGACATTTTGTGTGATCGATCATCTGAGATTAATAAAGTGCAGTCTAATAATTGATTTCTTTTTATCATCACTTTTTATCGATCTCGACCCTTCTTTTTTCTATTATGGAGTCTTGTCTCTATAAATCTCGTTTGAACGGTCGACTTAACCTGTTCATGCTTGGGCCATACATTTTGCTAAAGTTGCACCAATCAATATACATAAAGTTCATAAAATCCTGGCAATGCATTTGTGTTCATTTTAAAGCTACATTCATGGAAATTAATACACTGTAGTCAGTTGTCCTTGTTAGCTACTGTATGTATTAAGAAACTTCAAAAATTATAACTAATGAATTAACTAGTATAACTAATAAAGATAATCTAGATAAAGTTTAAGTAGAGCTTTGCTTGCATATGATTCATATGAATTAAGATTATAGTTTCATTGAGTGCAATGAGTTTGATTGAACATAAAGATCCCAGCTTTTGGTGCTAGCTAGAGATGAATCTCTGACCAAAAAAATGGATCTTTCTTTAGGCCTTAAATAATAATATTAGGCCATGGTGATAGTTATATATGACATCACTGGTGGAGAACTTTTAGCAAAAAAAGAAAGTACATTGAACTCCTCTCTTCTCTAGTACAAATGGAGTCTTGAATTCTGATGAAAAAACTTGTAACAATGAGCTAGAGTTCAATGATATGCTAAAATTCAGATATTATTTCGTTTAAGCAATTCAGACTTGTTATATATGTCTATTAGGCTCCTTTAAATTTTTGAGATAATGGATATCTCCAGTTGTATTGTACCGCAGAGGAGTGAATGGAAATTAAAGAGATGGGGGATTTGACGCCATGTGTGATATCATATATATATATGCGGTTCTAAATGGAAAGACAGGGCTTTTAAGTCGGACCCTTTAAAAGGCAAAAGCGAAATATAATGGCATGCACGACATATTGGCATGGTCACAATTTTGTCAAGTGTTGATGAAATTAATAAATACATCTAATCCACATAAAGAGAATTGTAGGCTTTTTCTGGTTAACAAAAGATTGATTAATGAGAAATATATAAGCAGTATATATAGCAAATGATATATACCCTTTAAACCATACCGTATAATTAACCGACCTCCAAAGAAATGACATTTTATGACCTATTTAAATATACATGTATGATGAATTATAATAATTTGGATAACTCTAGCTAGTACAGCTCAAATAACATTTTTGTAGTCCGATTAAGTATATATTATAGGTCTGTACGTGTGAATCGGTTGTTTAAATCATAAAAAAAAAAAAAAATTGAAACTGCAACATATATCGTAACCGACCTAGCTCCAAACAAATCAACTTTTGATGACCTATCTAAATATACATAGATTTAAATTATTATAATTTGAAGATGATTAAAGTTTGCCGAAACCGCATCTCTTCCACATACTTCTGGAACTCATTAAATCTAGGGTTCATTTTTTTTTTTTTGAAGGAGACAGATGGAAGTGGTAAATAAATAGTGCAATTCAAGTAATCTCTTTTATGATATATTCAGGTAATATAAATATCGTCTTAGAGAGAATCCAATTCCTTTTAATGTTGGAGATAATTAATGCACAGACCTCATCAGATATATATATATAGATAGAGTAAGGCTATGGTGCTTTGCAAAGTAAACCCACCCCTTTACTTCGGGCTACTTTTTGGATTTTGAAATTCAAACAACCGATCCGAACCGTTCAACATGTTCTAAATATTGAAATGTGCTTGGAGACTAAATTTTACATTTTTTGGAATTTTTTTACTATTTATTAAGCCACTTTGAAAATCGCTGATCCGGTGGTCCAGAAAATTTTACTGTTTTTTACTGTTCACAGTGGATCAGCGATTTCAAAGTGGCTTAATAAATAGTAAAAAAATTCCAAAAAATGTAAAATTTAGTCTCCAAGCACATTTCAATATTTAGAAAAAGTTGAACGGTTTGGATCGGGTGTTTGAATTTTCAAAATGAAAATATGACGTGAAGTAAAACGACGTTTTACTTCGCAACTCACCATAGCCTATCTCTATATATATATGAATGAGAGTAATTCATTAAACATATATAATACTTCAACTTGATTTTGTACAACTTATTATCATATAACTTTATGTTGCATAAAAGCTGTATATAATAGCTTTTGTTGATGATATTTATTTTTGTAAAATAATATAAATCTTAATCTTTGAATAGATATTATGTACAAATCTTAGTTGCAGTGAAATATATACGACAAGCTAAAGAGTGAATTTTTGGGTAAAATTTCCCAAGTACGCTGTTGCCTGTTGGCCTTTAAAAAAAAATTTGTTGACAGCATTAACAGTTTTGCCAAAAGAGAAGAGAAGAGAAGAGATAGCATTTAGCTTGTCGTGTTGCCAAATAAAGAAATTAATACCTTTTGTTGTTGATATTTAATTTGTTTTCGGCATTTCCATTTTCTTATTATATTATTAACTAATTAAGGACAATAAGAAAGTCTCCGCTGACTAGAGAAAACAAAAATAGCGAGATACGAAATGTAAAAGACGACAAAAAGCGATTTAAAGCAGAAGTTATATTTGGGGGCGGGGGGGCATCACATTGCATCCACCGCCTCTCTGTTTTTTATTTATTATTTCATTGTTGACATTGACTCTCTCTCATGTTTCTGATGGAGAATCCACTTCTAGTTATGAACTCCAAGTGGAACAAGTCTATATAGATATTCTTTGGGAGAAGAAGAAATAATAATAAAGAGTGATGAACGATTTGAAAAACTTTCTTAATTTAATAGAAGATTTTGTTGTGCTTGTGTAGTGATAAAAAGCAGGAATTAATGCCACCTTGTCGGTGATGCCTTTTAGTTTACTAGTTAGTATCTATTCTTTTGTGCCTTCTAGATTTTAGGAAAAATATATCTGCTTCAAGATAACATGGAACAATCAAAAGATTGAGGTATACATTTGTTGCTTTCAGAATTGTGGTACTTGTTAATGTAGATTAATGTCATAGATATTTAGTTGGTATTGTAGGTTTAAATCTCCAATACGTACATATCGGAGTGTGAATTTTTATTTAAATCATAATTTCGATAAAATTGGTGGCATATTTCATTATTAACTATTCTTGCTCTCAATTGATTGTGTCGTTTAATTTTCCTCGCATATTTTTTTTTCTTTTAGCAATATTTGTATGATATTTTAAAGTTTCAGTTATTTTCCAATTAGATCCCCAGTAGTTTCAATTAACTTGTGTATATATGACGTCACCGGTCGCTTGATGACATTATCCGGTCGCTGATACTTTTTTTGCTACCACTTTTTTTTTGTCGCTGTTATTTTTTCTGACGTTAGAAAAAGGTATCTGCGACCAACAAAACGGTCGTTGATACTTAAATCCGGTCGCAGAAAGTCTTCTGTCAGGTTTTTGGAATTTTTTTATTATTTAAATTTTCACCATTTAATAATTGGTATGACACGTACCAATATACAACATAAACATACAAACAAATTTAAACATAGACATCGATATATACAATAAATAAATACAAAACATCGATACATACACATAATACAAGACATCGATACATAAATATCGGGAAACTGTATACCATATCATCAAACATAAACATCGAAATATCAAGTAATATAAACATAAATGTCGAATAACATAAACAGATAATCTAAATGTCAAGTACCATCTAAACCAGGAATGTCAACACAAACATCTGAACAAGATATAAATACCTGAACTAAGCAGTACCATCACCGCCAACATCCGACCCCTGCCCCTCGTCACCATCACCGTCATCATCCTCGTCATCCTGAGGAGCGGGGATCGAGGCTTGCTGCGAGCCTGAACCTCACTATGAGATTGTAAGAAAGTAGTTTAGATAATTAGGATTTTGGGTTTAGGGTTCACAATTAAAACATACTGAAATATCGAATTTCGTACCTGAGAAGCTCTGAAAGCTAAATCTGCTCGGTGATCTTGGACATAAACTGATTCTCCATCCTATCAAGTACCCGAGAAGATATCATATCGATATACTCTTCTGTGAGATGCGGAGCCGGCGGCATAGAAGAATATGACTGTGAAGAAAGCGACTCAGTACTGCTAGACCCACTGGAGCGAAACATGCCTCTCGTCTTGCCTGGAACATTAAAAATAAGACAATTAGTATTATCTTACAAAACTAAAAATAAATTTAAAATTGAAGTGACTTTTTATTTTACCTAGAGCACCGAGACCATAGTTATCGTCGTGGGCATTCTGATCAGATATTCCCGTAGAGTACCAGACGTCGCCGTCGTATGTGGGCCATGTGTCTCTATCCTCTCCATACTTCTGCACTATAGCTCTCTCATATTTTTTCTACAAATTTTGTAAAATATAACAAGAATGTTATGTACAACAGGAACCATGATATTTTATAAAATGATTCAAAAGTATTATTACCTGTGCGTTTTTAGCCTTGCCGGTAATGTATTCCCCTGTCTTCTTTTTCATATGGGTAGGCTGGAACAGCTCATCGGACCATCTAGGTTCGCGCCCTTATTCTTGCTCTTGTTAAGAATTTGAAAGACAATTTCATTTAAAAAAAGATTATCAAGGTTAGTTCGATTAGATTCAATTGGAATGAACATAGGTTAATTTAATGAAAAACAACTTACGAAGCGCTGTTTGTGAACAAGCATGTTCACAGAGCCCGTTGTGGCCCCTGAACCTTCAGCATTGGCCCTATTTGAAGCATTACGCTGGCTCCGATTGGCAAAAATGTCACTGCACCAATGATCGACGAGTTCGGGCCAGTACCCCAGCTTGATCCAGGCGTCGTAGGGGCGAGGAGCAGCCCCACGCTCCTTCCACTCAAGCATTGAATCTCCATACGACTTGGTTGCTGCCTCCCTGGCCTTATTAAGCATATCCTGCAGCCGTTTGTCAGCTATCCTGCGAAATACATCCCATGCAACACTCTCAGCTACCCCCGGTGCAAACTGGTAGTGCTTCTGCAATGCATAGTTAAAAATTAATATCGTTGGTTAGCTTAAAAAAAAGGAAACAAGCAATTATTATAGGTTTTGTTTCAGAAAATTTTACTTACCAAAAATGCCTGGATAACTGACTTATTTTCATCAGGGAAATCCGTGTATCTGGAGTACGGGCCAGGATATGCCGCACGTACTTCCTGCGAAATAATTTTGGCGACCTGCTTCGTCTTCTCTGGGTGCCCTGCATCAAAAGTCCTGCAAATAGAAATAATTATTACAATCACTACAATTAATGCATAATTACAACATACAAAAAAAATAAATATTACTTGTAACCCCCTAACTGAAGCACTGGTCGCAAACTCAGATCTGCAGGCGGCAAAATATATGCATTTGGACCGCGACCATTTTTCTGACTAGACTCTACTTCGTCGCCCGCCAGTGCCTTTCCTTTTCCCTTTCTACTCGGTGCCATATCTAGAGTTGAGATGATAAAAATCAATTAGTTTCACTCAAGCGAATTGAAAAAAACCAAGTAAATATAAAGATATTAACCTAATAAATTAAAAGATATTAACCTAAATACAATAATTAATACTTTCACTCAAACAAAAATATTTTCTATTACTTCAGCATTCTCACTAAAACTTTGACTCAAACAAAAAATCCAGATCTATACTTTAGACCCTCCAGATATCATCAATTGATAACGGACCCTCTAAAGTAAGTCATAGAAGAAACACAAAATCAAATCAAGTGTTGCATCATCCATGCAACATGACTTGTATACAGCCATACAAGCGGCATCTACATAAGCTATGAATTTAAACCAATTAACCAAACTAATTAAACCAATTAACCAAACTAATCAAACCAATTAATAAAACCAATTAATCAATTAACCAATTAATAAACTAACCAATCAATTAATCAAACCAATTAACCTAACTAATCAAAGCACATTTCAATTTAACCCAATTTTTTTTCGAACTAATTTAAACTTAGGTCACTACCATACTTGCATACAACTTCACGTATCTAATTTATAAACTATTCTTATTAATGAAATTTGGGTTCTTTGGCATCAACTAGCTGTTTTTGCAATTGACAACAAATACTTCTCTTCTCCTACTTAAAAAAAAAAGTTAAAAATACTTATATTCTGAATAATATTTGCAAGCAATAGCAACTACTTTCTTTCTTTTGCTAGTAACACATGGCTGTGTTAACGTGTTTCCAAGGAGCAAAAAATTCCAAATTTTCTTTGGACTTTTTTCTTACCTGGCTGACTAGTTTGATCCTCTACAACATCAAATTGAAAATAGCAAATATTTCCCTTATTACCTAAAATTGAAAATACCTAAAATTTCTGTCATCTCAAATTGAAAATTCCAAATTTTCCATTTACTTAGATATTTTTTCCCGGAGAGAGAAACTTGCCGGGAGAGAGAGACAGAGAGACTTGGCGGCAGAGAAGGGCGGGGGTTGGGCGGCAGAGAAGTGGCGGGGTCGGGCACCTTCAACTGGCGGGGGTCGGGCACCTAGAAGTGGCGGAGGCCGGACACCTAGAAGTGGCGGGGGTCGGGCGGCAGAGAAGGGGCAGCTTGGTTTTTTTTTTCTAAACCTAGAAATGGCGGGGCATCGGAAGGCAGGGAAAAAGACTTGGCGGGTTTTTGAGGGGGCACCCTTCAGCGACCGGGCCAAATCGGTCGCAGAAGGATATGGGCGCCGGCCGCTGAAGTGTTCGTCACCAAAACATTAAAAAAAAAATTTAATTTTTTTTTTTAGGTCTTCAGCGACCGGCGACCTTACCGGTCGCTGATGCCGGTCGTTGAAGACCGGTTTTGTTGTAGTGACCGTTGAAACCGATCTACTTCACGAGTGATGCATTTACATGTTAAATTTATAAATTTTCGAACTAATTTAGTATAAAGTCAAGCGGTAAAAAAAAGATGGTTTATAAGTTAATTTTAATTTGTTCCTTTTGATGTGGGATTTCAGGTACAGGGTCTGGCGGTCCGCAGCAGGAGACGTCAGGAGCTGTCCCCGATGGCCACGCCGTATGATTAGGGTTAGGACCTTTTGATTAGGTTTACGAGCCCGGTGTTTTGATTTGTACATTGGACTCGATAGATCATGTATTCCCTTGCTTAGATTTTGTTATTTTATCCTGATGTGGATTGTATGGATATTATGTATGTATTTGTGTTTATTTTGATATTTACGACTATTGCATGATGTTGTATTTCACTTCAGCTGTATGCTTGTTTATTTTATTTGTTTAGCGTTGCGTGTCTTTTCGATTATTAGACACGGGACGGGGATTGATCACACTATAATCTGGAAATTCTGATTTGAGGTGTGACATTCTCTATATTGAAATGTGCTTGGAGATTAAATTTTATATTTTTTGAAATTTTTTTACTACTTATTAAGTCACTTTGAAATCGCTGATCCACTGTGAACAGTAAAAAACAGGAGCAGGAATTAATTAATGCCACCTTGTCGGTGATGCCTTTTAGTTTACTAGTTAGTGTCTATTCTTTTGTGCCTTCTAGATTTTAGGAAAAATATCTGCTTCATGATTACATGGAACAATCAAAAGATTGAGTTAATTAATATTTGTTGCTTTCAGAATTGGGGTACTTGCTAATGTAGATTAATGTCATAGATATTTAGTTGGTATTGTAGGTTTAAATCTCCAATACATATCGGAGTGTGAATTTTTATTTAAATAATAATTTCGATAAAATTGATGGCATATTTCATTATTAACTATTCTTGCTCTCAATTGATTGTGTCGTTCAATTTTCCTCGCATATTTTTTTTCTTTTAGCAATAATTGTATGATATTTTAAAGTTTCAGTTGTTTTCCAATTAGATCTCCAGTAGTTTCAATTAACTTGTGTATATATATAGTATAACTAGGGTGTTCTTAATTAAGCTCACCAAGTCTCTTTGTGATCTTAATTCAAAAACCTATTAAATTGGCTTCAAACGATGGATCCAAACCGTTGAAACCGATCTACTTCACGAGTGATGCATTTACATGTTAAATTTATAAATTTTCAAATTAATTTAGTATAAAGTCAAGCGGTAATAAAAAGATGATTTATAAGTTAATTTTAATTTGTTCCTTTTGATGTGGGATTTCAGGTACAGGGTCTGGCGGTCCGCAGCAGGAGACGTCAGGAGCTGTCCCCGATGGCCACGCCGTATGATTAGGGTTAGGACCTTTCGATTAGGTTTACGAGCCCGGTGTTTTGATTTGTACATTGAACTCGATAAATCATGTATTCCCTTGCTTAGATTTTGTTATTTTATCCTGATGTGGATTGTATGGATATTATGTATGTATTTGTGTTTATTTTGATATTTACGACTATTGCATGATGTTGTATTTCATTTAAGCTGTATGCTTGTTTATTTTATTTGTTTAGCGTTGCGTGTCTTTTCGATTATTAGACACGGGGCGGGGATTGATCACACTCTAATCTGAAAATTCTGGTTTGAGGTGTGACATTCTCTATATTGAAATGTGCTTGGAGATTAAATTTTATATTTTTTAGAATTTTTTTACTACTTATTAAGCCACATTGAAATCGCTGATCCACTGTGAACAGTAAAAAACAGGAACAGGAATTAATTAATGCCACCTTGTCGGTGATGCCTTTTAGTTTACTAGTTAGTGTCTATTCTTTTGTGCCTTCTAGATTTTAGGAAAAATATCTGCTTCATGATTACATGGAACAATCAAAAGATTGAGTTAATTAATATTTGTTGCTTTCAGAATTGGGGTACTTGCTAATGTAGATTAATGTCATAGATATTTAGTTGGTATTGTAGGTTTAAATCTCCAATACATATCGGAGTGTGAATTTTTATTTAAATAATAATTTCGATAAAATTGATGGCATATTTCATTATTAACTATTCTTGCTCTCAATTGATTGTGTCGTTCAATTTTCCTCGCATATTTTTTTTCTTTTAGCAATAATTGTATGATATTTTAAAGTTTCAGTTGTTTTCCAATTAGATCTCCAGTAGTTTCAATTAACTTGTGTATATATATAGTATAACTAGGGTGTTCTTAATTAAGCTCACCAAGTCTCTTTGTGATCTTAATTCAAAAACCTATTAAATTGGCTTCAAACGATGGATCCAAACCGTTGAAACCGATCTACTTCACGAGTGATGCATTTACATGTTAAATTTATAAATTTTCAAATTAATTTAGTATAAAGTCAAGCGGTAATAAAAAGATGATTTATAAGTTAATTTTAATGTGTTCCTTTTGATGTGGGATTTCAGGTACAGGGTCTGGCGGTCCGCAGCAGGAGACGTCAGGAGTTGTCCCCGATGGCCACGCCGTATGATTAGGGTTAGGACCTTTTGATTAGGTTTACGAGCCCGGTGTTTTGATTTGTACATTGGACTCAATAGATCATGTATTCCCTTGCTTAGATTTTGTTATTTTATCCTGATGTGGATTGTATGGATATTATGTATGTATTTGTGTTTATTTTGATATTTATGACTATTGCATGATGTTGTATTTCACTTCAGCTGTATGCTTGTTTATTTTATTTGTTTAGCTTGTGTGTCTTTTCGATTATTAGACACGGGACGGGAATTGATCACACTCTAATTCGGAAATTCTGATTTTGGGTGTGACATTCTCTATATTGAAATATGCTTGGAGACTAAATTTTACATTTTTTAAAATTTTTTTACTATTTATTAAGCCACATTGAAATTATTAATTTACTGTGAACAGTAAAAAACAGGAGCAGGATTTAATTAATGCCACCTTGTCGGTGATGCCTTTTAGTTTACTAGTTAGTGTCTATTCTTTTGTACCTTCTAGATTTTAGGAAAAGTATCTGCTTCAAGATTACATGGAACAATCAAAAGATTTGAGTTAATTAATATGTGTTGCTTTTAGAATTGTGGTACTTGTTAATGTAGATTAATGTCATAGATATTTAGTTGGTATTGTAGGTTTAAATCTCCAATACATATCGGAGTGTGAATTTTTATTTAGATCATAATTTCGATAAAACTGGTGGCATATTTCATTATGAGTGAGTCTATGGTACTATGCATAGCACGGATTAGTCCGTACTACGGAGCTATATTTTCATTTTAAAAATTCTAATGGTTGATCCAAACTGTTTAACGTGATTCCCACATGAATATGTACTTGCAGACTAAATTTTATATTTTTTGAAATTTTTGTACTATATTTTAAGATAGGTAGAAAATCATGATCTGAAAATTCTGAACCATTCAAAAACAATGATTTCTACCTATCAAACAAAATAGTAAAAAAATTCTAAAAAATAGAAAATTTAGCCCACAAGTGTATTCTCATATGAAAATCATGTTGAACGGTTCGATCGGATCGACTGTTAGAATTTTGAAAATGAAAATATTGATCTCTAGTACGGACCAATCCGTGCTATGCATAGTACCATAGACTCACTCTTTCATTATTAACTATTCTTGCTCTCAATTGATTGTGTCGTTTAATTTCCTCGCATATTTTTTTCTTTTAGCAATATTTGTATGATACTTTAAAGTTTCAGTTATTTTCCAATGAAATCCCCAGTAGTTTCAATTAACTTGTATTATATATATAGTATAACTAGTGTGTTCTTAATTAAGCTCACCAAGTCTCTTTGTGAGCTTAATTCAAAAACCTATTAAATTGGCTTCAAACGATGGATCCAAACCGTTGAAACCGATCTACTTCACGAGTGATGCATTTACATGTCAAATTTATAAATTTTTGAACTAATTTAGTATAAAGTCAAGCGATAAAAAAGATAGTTTATAAGTTAATTTTAATTTGTTCATTTTTCATCATTTTTTGATCGCTTGACTTTATACTAAATTAGTTCGAAAATTTAAAAACTTGACATGCAAACTCATTACTCGTGAAGTAGATCAATTTTAACGATTTGGATGCGTCGTTTGAAACTAATTCGATGGGTTTTTGAATTAAACTCACAAAGAAGCTTGGTGAGCTTTAAGAACACCCTAGTTCTTCTCTCTCTCTCTCTCTCTATATATATATATATATGATTTGTGGCATTGACTCTTCATTTTTTTTTAAAAGAAAATTGTTACATTAGACCTAAATTTTATGCTCAAATCTCAACCATGGACCTTAATACTTGTAGGGTGTTCGGCATGGGCTCCTTAAGAGGGAAGGATTAAAAATTTAATCCTCACTAAGGAGCACTTGTTCGTTTGATACTAAGATTAAGAACAAAGACTTAATATGAGTAAAATTGATTATAGTGTATATATTTTTCTTTAATACCCTTGCACATTGATAAGTCTTCTCGCACTGCTGTTGTCGCTTCATCCGTTTTGACAATGCCTTTTGCCAAAGAAATCCAAAGAGCATGTAAGTTTCTCTCTCTCTTTGCTTGATGAAAATAAAATCGAGAAATAACATAAATTTATCTAAATTTCGCCTTTAGATCTGTTGCACAGATTTATTGCTTAAACAAATGGATGACAAGTATTGTGAAGAGTTGTTCCAGTTAAAAGGAGAAAGTAGAACAATTTCACTAACTGTTTCATTGATTATTGTTTCTAGCTTTTCCGAAGGGGAATGGTTCAAAGAAAACGTCAAGTCAATTGGGAAATAAAAGGCTACCATGCATCGAAGGTGTTTGCTAAAATGCCTCTGTGAACGGTGAAGGAATGGAACAGAAGGTCAGAAGGGTTCCAAAGTGCATAAGCATTAAGGAACTTACAATGACGTTAACTTACTGTTGCTAAGCAATTTTTACCAGTGTTCTAAATAGCGCGCTATAGCGTTTTTGGACCCTAAACGCTAAGCTATGGCATGAAAATACGCTAATTGCGCTACGGCCCCTATAGCGGTAATAGCGGTCCGCTATAGCGCATAGCGTGTAGCGCGCTATTTGCGCGCTATGCATATTGGGCTTTTTTAGATAATTTATATGGGCTTAAATAAAGATCCATAAAATTTATTTTGTATAGAAAAAAAAATAGAATGAATCATGATGCTTAAAATATTTTGTATAGAAAAATATCGATAGTTTATGATATTATTATGGATATTTTGAACCATTGACTTTTGTACTAGTTCAATATGAATATTATAATTTCTTAATTAATTTAGTGTTATTTATTGTTTATGAAACTTTAGATAATGTTAATATATAGTACAAATATATAATATAATTTTTGTAAAAAAAAACGCTATTTGAAATAGCTTCCGCTATAGCTACGCTATTCGCTATAGCTTTTTTTGTAGCCTTCCCGCTATGACGCTATAAACACTATTTAAAACATTGATTTTTACGGAAGATTTGGAAGTGAAACAGGAATTATACGTTTACTGTTGGTAATCATTTTGTTCAAAGTCAATTTCACATGGATTTAATCTCGTTTGATCTAGTGTCATATGAAAAAAAAAATTCATGGAATATGTTAGATATAAATTACACTTGATATAACTATTTACACTTGATTAACGAGGTATGAATACTTGCAATACTTGATATTAATACTTTCAAATGGCATCCAATGTCATAGAGAAAAAAAGATATTTATATAATCTAATAGATACAAACACTTAATACGTGAACTATTCACACTTGCATGACAACGTATGAATACTTGCAATATTTAATATTAATACTTTCAAATGTCATCTGATGTCATAAGAAAAAAATATTGATATAATATGTTAGATACAAACACTTGATACATGGACTATTCACACTTGCATGATGAGGTATGAATACTTGCAATACTTGATATTAATACTTTAAGACATCATCCAGTGTCATGGAAAATAAAATTAAAATTCCATAGAATATGTTAGGTACAAACACTTGACATATGAATTATTTACACTCGCATGACGAGATATACTTGCAATACTTGATATTAATACTTTCAGACATCATCTAGTATCATATGAAAAAAATTATTAAATTTTGATAGAATCTGGTAGGTACAAACACTTAACAATGAACTATTTACACTTGCATTACGAGGTATAAATACTTGCACGACGACGATGTATGAATACTTGCATGACGATGAGGTATGAATATTTGCATGATGGACAACCCGAAAGTATGTCATCATGGATCTTATTTGAAAGAGAAAATTGCGTAGAAGACGATCGTGGTTTTAGATTCGCAAAATTCCTCACAGGTCGTCATAATATTGGCGAGATTGAACGGAGAAAAAAAAACTCACCTCTAAAAATGTGTAAAAAATGAGTGTGTGTTGAGAGATAAAAGAAAGCTCATATGTCTAGTTTTTTTTCGAAATACTTGATATCATAGGTATGAATACTTGATATATTATAGATTAATACTTGCACGCATAGGTATCCATATTTGTGCGCCAGTTATAAAATCTTTTTAAATGTTAGGCGGTCCCCCAAGTAGTTAGTGGTTCCAGATAGTTAGTAGTTTCTTAGATAGTTAATGTCTGGAGGAAAAAATAGGAGATTGTTACATGAGACAGCTAGGCGCTCTCTGAAAAATTTAGCGGTCATAATGACACCTCTTTTACTTATGACTTTTGCTTCTTCTTCATAGTTTGCATTTTGCATTGTTAATTTTCAAAATTTTCTATCTTCACATTAAATATTTTTAAAAGTTTATAAGAATTTACATCTCATGTTTCTTCAAGTCAATTCTATTTCTTTAAAAATTAAAAGAAAAAAATTAAAATCTGAACGATATATATATTGTTCAAGATCTTTAGAATTGACAACTATATATTTTTTATATGTAATTAGTTGATAAGAGATATTCAAAATAGCAAAAGGAATAACAATTAATGAAATTGAAGTTTTACTTACTTAAGTATTAAATTAAAGTAAGTTGTTTTTATGTCGTTTTTTTTTTTCAAAATATTACTTTTCTGTATTTGTGAGATATGGAGGATTTGAGAAAATAATGGAGACTTCCATTTATTACAATAATGGAGATTAGTAAGAATGCATTGTCGGTTGGATTTCCAATTTGCAAATGTGGAAATATTTTATTATTAATGGCAGGGAGAAATTAATGCAGATCAAATTAATTAGCTAAAAATGGAATGATCATGCGGTGAAAACGTATCTTTGGACGCATATGGGTCAATGGACAAGTTCTGGATCCTGCACTTTGAGCACTACAAAAACTATCTTTGTGCAAAGAATAATTATTTCTGAAAGTACACCAATGAAAAAATAATTATTTTTAAACATATCAGTATTATCGACAAGAGTATCTGAGAATACACTATCGGAAAAAAAAAAACACTTTTATTCTCACAGATAGTGGCACTTTATAGTGGACGTCCAAAACACGAAAGTTTACTAGATATTGGATATAAAGCGAGTTGACTAGTTAAATCATTGTAGTATACTAGTGTTAATAATAAGAGTAGAACTAGGGTTCCTAAGTTCACCAAGTTTTTTTGTCAACTCAATTATAAAATCTATCGGATTGGCTTAAAACGACGAATCCAAACTGTTGAAATTCTTCTACCTTACGAGTGATGCGTCTACATTAAAAAATTTAAAACTTTTGAATTAATTTAGTATAGAGTCAAGTGGTCAAAAGACGCCTAAAAAATAAATACATTAAAATTAATTTATAAACCTTCTAATTTTTATACTAAATTAATTTAAAAGTTTAAAAATTTCATATGTAGACACATCACTCGTAAAGTACAAGAATTTTAACAGTTTGAATTTGTCATTTGAAATCAATCTAATAGATTTTAGAGTTGAATTCACAAAAAGACTTGATGAACTTAAAAACCCTAATTCTACTCTTGATCATAATTAATAATATCCATATATCATTTCTTTACTGTGAGTTTCCGGACCTAATTAAGTTTATTTATTCTGACTTTGTGAGTAAAAAGATTGACAATTTTGGATATAGAACCGCCGACTAATTTCTGATCTTCTGTCGCTTCTCTCTCGTCTTTTCTTTGCTAGTACAAAACTAAAACTGATTTAGCTGAAAAATAACTGTATGCGACCTTTTTAACATTGTAATTAATTTCAAAGTTATTATTGGACAAACATTAAAAATCTCTATTCTTTGATTTTATGTGGCTATCCCAAGCTGGCTTGATGTGCTTCCAAGTTAATTTTTTTTTCAAAATATTTACATAATTGAAATTAATTCGTGGTTTTAAATAGGTTTGTAATTAATTGAAATTTGTTACTATGGCTAAAACGAAGCATAATAATAATTTTTCGAATAATAACCTTATTATTATTTTGTAGAATATTTTGAATTATTTATTAATTTGCCGAGTTATATGGACAACACACTATATATATTCAATATTATTAATAAATATATTATTTATTTTACAAAAATAATTAATGAAATGTTAATATTTGTATATATAATCTCCATTATAATAAGAAGACATGACTCATGACTCATGACTCATGTTCCATAAGCAAAGATAAGTGCCTCAAATTAATAATAAGACATGGATAACGCGTTTCTTTGTTTTACATAGAAATATATATATATTATAGCACGCACGGTAAAGGGAACTAATTAATTAATTAATTAATTATACGATCGAGATTCGAGAGGATCCCCAACATGCATGGATTCTTTGATACGAGCGAATCTAGAGCACAAGTAGGTAGCATGCATGCATGTATTGATCATGTACATGCAAATATTTATGTATTATGTGCCCCTATCTAAATTAATCATCGCTATCAATCAATGCAAACTTATTGATCATATATTAATTATTAGAACTTAATTAGAAGCGGTGGCAGCCTCATAGCCATGCACCAGCTGGTGCCCTCGACCAACAGCAATCGTCCTTTTCGAATAAGAGAAATGATGTTTGCAAAAGATATGCTCTATTGCTCAAGAAAGTAACAGTACATCTGATCTGCTTATCCATTGGTTCTCTCCTTTTCTTATATATATACAGTGATAAATTCGGAATTTGTGATTCAAAAATAATTTAGTGATCAGATTTAAATTTCGTGATCAAGATATCAATATAGATATAACTGAAAAATAATTTATTTACTAGCCGCATGCGAACACTAAACTATATTTTTTTTTGTCGTATGACACTAAAGTTTAGTGTTCGCATGCGGCTAGTAAATTTAATTTGACAATAACCACCATCCTAAAATTGAGTATCGATGCTTTATGCACGGCCTCATGACGGCAGAAGTGCATCGATATTTCATTACAAAAACAACAACAACGCACCAATATTTGTTTAGCACTACTATGCTTAATTGTCAATGCTAAGTCTAATAAAACATCGATGTTTCATTACAAAATATCAGCGACGCACCGATTTTTTTTTAGTACTACCCGGCTAATAAAACATCGATGTTTCATTGCAAAAACATCGATGATGCACCGATACATGCAACCGATGTAACACACACATCCAACCAAATGCATTTGTTTGATCTTAGCCAAACCAAGTGCAAACTTCAATTCAAATTTCCTACGACTTTTTCTTCTAGCCAACTATGTTATGCCCATCTTAAAAAAAAGAATTAAGTACTGTCCCAAAAATGACCAAATCGACTAAGTATTGCACTTCATCCCTACAAATAGAGCAAAAGGTACTTTGGGTTTTGTTATTTTACCACCGAGTATATGATTTAATAACAGCGTTATCAGAATTTTACCTTAAAGACACATGATTGAATTGTAGAGAATGATTTTGTTTGTTTGGACAAATCGACTAAGTCTCGTCCAATGTATTGACATAAATTTTAACACACGAAAAAAAAAAAAAACGAACTATGTACATTTACATAATGAACCCTGCATCAATTTTAAAATAATAAAGAATGATTTTTATTCCGGACGTGATCTAAATCACAAGCCATAATTAGCCACCCTTAATTTCCAATTCAAACGGAGAATAAATTGGAATTCTGAACCGAGAGCAATGTTATTAGAACCGAAATGGATGTCAATCCGATAAAGCTCCGAATTAATAGTTTTACTTGATTGATAGATCAACGGTCTAACCGCTGGTTTTTTAAATACTTATATATTTATATATTTAGGAGACATAAATACTATTATAAAAAATAATCATGGTTTATATAGTGAAATTTTTTACAGACATATTATACAATATCCTGCAAATAAATTTATATATTATTAAAAATGTAAGAAATATATTTTTTTAATCCCAAAATTTATTCTAAGAACTATAATATAAATATCGTAGGAACATTTTCTTTCTATGAAAGAAGTTTTATAGCTTTATATTTTATTTTAGAATTGAATAACTACAAAGGAATTCTTCATTTATATGTCATCAAATGAACTTCCGACGATTAATATTAAAATTCAGTATTTTGGAATTTTTATTTTAAAATAATACTACTGTGATAACATTCTGATCATGCTCAAACACAATGGTTAAAAAAAATACGTTAAAAAAAACATATAATTGTCTACATAATGACACATTCCATATCCTACCTTTATTGATCAAAATTTTCTAGCTATTTAAAAAATAAATGGGCCGCAAGTAACTAAATTAAAATAGACCAATTTTTTTGGATTGGTTCACTGGATTTTTGCAAAAACCAACCGGAATTTTATTCTTTCCGGGTTACATGCTTCTTTGATTTTTCATTGGAATCAAACCGGACAGGTGATCGGGTCCAATTTTTTCTGATCTACCCGTCCAGTCCAAGAATCCAGCTCCTCCCAAGTACCATAGAGGATCCTGCTTACTCTACAGTTTGAGATTAAATCTCAGCCAGTTTGAAATTCAGAATAGAGCAGGGACAGTATTATTGGACTTTGAGATTCGTGCCAAGTTAAAAAAAAACAGTCTGGATCCACTAATTGTAAAATTTTCCCTTTTCCGGTAATGGAGAGGATGTGAATTCCCAGTCCAATCCGATTTTAATAACAATGACTGAGAGAGTGTAGAGCCGACATTTTTATTAATATCCAAAGTTAATTAAAAATTAATAAATATACCCACGTTACCTGGGTTTTTTTTTTAAATGTCCAAACCGGCCATTAAATTACCGGTCCTCTTTTTTTCTCCACAGGCCATTAAATAGTCAGTTCTCAATTTCTTTTTTGTTGTTGTTTAAGACTCTATAAATACCCATTTTCTCTCTCCTCCCTCTCACAACTCACTCAACTCACAGAAGAGAAAGAAAGAAATAGAAAACGATTTCTGAGGCGATTTGAGACGATTTCCTGGAGGCCAAAAGGATGAACAATAGCAACCGAGGTAGATTGTCCTATCATGGCCTAGCGAGACGAGGGTCAATTAGTGATCGAGGTAAAACTGAGAAAAAAAAGAACAACTGTCAAGTATGCTGTAATAAAAAGAACTGTCAAGTATGTATGATGGAATAATTTCTTAGAGGGCCTATTCGGTATGAAATTTCAGACGATGACTTTGTGAAAAACCCCTACGGCTTTGGTTTGAAGAAAAGAATGTTGATCCAGAGCCTCCAACATCGGATGATGAGTTTGTTCCGTGTATTTATACTGGTAAGGTTAGTACTTCGTCTGTTGTGACTAATTCAGATCCGGCAATATCGGACGAGGAGCTTATTCCATGTACTTTCAAGGGTCGTTCTAAGTAGTATTATTAGGGTTTAAAATTTGAATGCATTTGAGCTGGAGGCATTTTAGTTTGATGAATTAGGGTTGTAAACTTTTTGAGTTTCTTTAGTGTCTATTTTGTAGACTTTATTTCATCAATTCATAGTTTATTTAGACTTAATATATTTAAATGCATGTAAACTTGATGTATCTTTATATTTGAATATGGTAAAAAATAGTAAAGTTATAAAAACTTACATTCAACTACTCATAACTTAGTCTTAATAAAGTCCATACAAATTGCAAATAAAATACTTCTGAAAGTAGCATCTAAATAAACAAGTTCACAACATGTATAAAATGAGAATAATTTAAATCACATATTACTACTACGTCTAAAATTAAATCTGAGAAACCAATCAGTTGTAGAAGATGGCCTACCAGATGGCTCTGCTTGGCTCCAGATGCCCTTGTACGCCTACTAGTTGACCTTCTTGGTTGGCTTCCAGATGGCTCTCCTTGCACCCCAACCGTCTCTCCTCCTATGGCAATTGTCTCTCCCATTGCTTCTGCAAATCATAGCAGATGTAGCTAAACGGTTTGTAGCTGTGCTTCGCTGTGACCCTTGTGACCCAGTTGCATTTGCAATAACTCGCTCATTTTCTACCGCATTTGCTGCGTTGCTGGCCTCTTCATTGCATTTGTTACTTAATAAGTTGGTCTAAATTGAAAAAAAAAAAAAAATTTTATGAATGTTACATAACTCTTCGATTCCTGTTGATAGTGGAACGGCGAACCTAATTCCTCCTTCGCCTACCTTACATTTCATCCATAGTTATTACATGACGGGTGTGTTTTCTCCTTTCAACTCTAATTCAGGTCTTGCTAGGAAAAATTCTATGTTCATTACAAGTAGACAATTCTTCAATATTGCCAAAAGCAACAAACAATCCACTCCAAGTACTTTCAAGATAGTTCAGAGTATACTAGTCTGCAACAATGGTCCTCGCTCCAACCTTGACTTTATCGGAACTCTTTTGATTTAAATTTCTATGATAAAATTTTCAGTGGCCTTTAACCGCCCTTACATGCCTCTCCATACAGCATCACTTAGTACTTAGTACTTTCACTATGGTATAGGTCGTGGGTGTTCCATCGTTCACTCGGGTTGTCAATTCTAAGTTCCACATTTCTGGGTTATAACCAGTGTATTCTTAAATCATAGTTTTCAAGTCCCAAAGTGAGATATCATCGGGAACTATGAATGAATTAACTGGCTCTTTGGAGTAATAAACCCCATATGTATTAGTAAGAAACTTCCCACCACAGTGTAATGAAATCATGGTCATGGTGAACAAACTACATTTTGGTAAATGGTAAATAATTATCATGTTACTAATTTAAATGTATAGGTTATAAAAAAATTAAATTAATTTATATTAAATAAAAAAATATAAAAAAATTACCTGAAAATTGCCTCCGAAATCACCTTCTTTTTCTCTCTTTCTCTTCTGTGAGTTGAGTGAGTTGTGAGAGAGAGGAGAGAGAAAAATAATATTTATAGAGTCTGAAACAGCAAAAAAAAAAAATTGAGAACCGGCTGGCCTGTTTGGGTATTTTAAAAAAAACAGTAACGGGGGTATATTTATTAATTTGTAGTTAAATTTGGATATTAATAAAAATGTCGGAGTGTAGAGTGAGGCAAGTTCCACCTTGAGATGCAATATTAAATTCCAACATTCACTGAATTAAGATTCTGATTTGAGGTTGTCAGAGCGAGGAATCTAATTCGAACACAAAATGGACGAGTAGTGGTCGCGCGCGTCATCCCATATTGTTATCAATTAGGATATATGTATGATTTGGGAATTGGGATACCTTTTTCTCTAGCAAATTAGCGCAAACTAAACATTCTTTAAGCAAAGTTCAATTTACTTTTTTTCGTCCGAAGCCGTCCAGTTTGATCATATATACCTAGCTCAGCAATATTCCAGTTTAATTAATTCAATCAGATATATATATATATATTCATGCTTTTTCATCCAAAAGGAATTAAATGTGGGCACGGAGGCTCCTTTGCGTTTGTGGTGCTACATGCAACTCATGCAAAACAAGAAAGCTTTGCGCTGTTCTGACAAGTGGGTCCCACTGTGGCGCCACCACACAGGCACAGCGACGTCTACTGTGAGAATTCGTCATCGTCAGCTTGCAAAATAGCCACCACTACTACCATTACCATTACCATTACCACCAGCTTTGAGCTTTGTTGGGTGCCTCTCTCCATCGCTGCTACTAATTAAAAGTTTAAAACAAAAACAAGTCTCTAATTGCTGCCACGCAGACTGCAACTCCCGGCCGTGGGCCCCACTTTGTGGATAATTCACTCCGGCCTACTGTTTGCTCATTCTTGTTTTTTTTTTTTTTTGCCGAATTTTGGATACTATATACTGTTTGAATTTTGGACACTATATACTGTTTGAATTTTGGATATTATTTTTATAAAATTTTATATTCTTAAGAATTGTTTTACTATTTTTTAGATAGATAGAAAATCACCTGATCTAAAGATTCTGGATCATTCGAAAGTGGCAATTTTCTATCTATTTAGAAAAATAACCACAACTAGTAAACAAATGTTATATTTAATCTCAAAGTACATCTTCATATAGAAATCATGTTAAGCAGTTTGATATTTGAATCGACTGTTTGAACTTAATTTAAAAACTAAAATATGAATCTATAGCACAAATCGATTTATGAATTGAAAAGTACCCTAGCCTCACTCTTGTTTCTTACTTGTACTAATAAAGTAAACTGACAAAATACTCGTTTTCTTAGATAAATAAAATTAGTACAGTTCTAAATCTTAAATTGTAGTCATAATTCATAAATGTATAAATATTAAAATCGGTTGTACCTAAAATTTTGATGTGCATTAGAAATAACCTACTAAAAAGTTGCATGTATTACCCTTTTTTCATCAAGAAAATTAATTTATGTTTATAACAAAATTAATCATGAATCCATACAACTTTAGATTGTTGGTTTACCTGTTTCAATATGTAGTTCAAGAAACAAAGAACACTACATAGGTACCAACTTAATCAGAAATTAAATTAATGGAACATGCATGATAAGTAGCTCAAGCAATGTGAGAACAAATTTGTAAATTTTGCTCATTACTCATAACTAGAAAGTTGACGGTACAGTATCTGATATTCAGTTTGCAACATATTCAATATCATGTCTATGGTAAAAGTTCCTTTTGTTACGTCTGGAAAAATATATAACAGGTAGTATGCAATTATATTATCATTTTCTTAGTATTTATTTTAATGAACTTAATTACGGCTCAAACCTGTGAGAATTAGAGAATATGCAAACTGTCCCACTTGTGGAACACAAGCTCCACAACCAAAATCTCAGGAATAGCATTAATTGCTTATGTAATAAAGAAAAATTAAAAATAATAATAGGAACAGAAGCTCTGCTTATAAATACCAGAGCGATACAACCATTTCTCCTCAGGAGAGCACACAATTAATTCCCTGCTTCTTCCTCTACTCTTCCCTTCCCTTCCCTTTCTCCAAGCAAATTTCAACTCATCAATAATCAGCACCTCCATTGTTTTTTTCTTGAAATGGACGGACAGAGCTGTTGTGCCAAGTTTCTACAGACATGTAAGCCATATGTGGCCATGATATCTCTCCAGTTCGGCTACGCCGGCATGAACATAATAACCAAGGTTTCTTTAAATCATGGCATGAGCCATTATGTGCTTGTCGTGTACCGGCATGCATTCGCCACCCTATCTATTGCCCCTTTTGCACTAATTCTTGAAAGGTGAGTGTTAATTGTATCAAGTAGCTAGTATGATTCATACAGCAAATAGATTAACTAATATAGCAGAGTAATAACTTATGTTGATCATATTACAGGAAAGTACGCCCGAAGATGACATTTTGGGTTTTCGTTCAAATATTCGTGCTTGCACTTCTTGGGTTTGTTTTTTTTTTATCAATAAAATGACTTAATAATTTAAATTTCCTATAATATGAGTTAAATGTTCATGAATCTGACTTGTCAATTAACATGACAGACCGGTGATCGACCAAAATTTCTATTATGCGGGCCTGAAGTACACTTCACCAACCTTCTCTTGTGCCATGAGCAACATGCTGCCTGCCATGACTTTTGTGCTGGCTGTAATTTTCAGGTTATTATCGTGTTAAAACAAATAAAGCAATACAAAGCATACACACTAATTAAGTGATAATTTCATTATTTATAATATACCAAGTATGAACAAAAACTGAACAAAACAGAATGGAGAAGTTGCATATGAAGAAAATAAGGTGCCAGGCAAAGGTGGTCGGTACAGTGGTGACAGTTGCCGGCGCTATGCTTATGACCTTATACAAAGGACCAATCCTAGAGATGATATGGACCAAGTATTTACACGCTCACCAACCGAATTCAGACACATCAGCAGTTCCATCTGACCAGGAGTGGTTCAAGGGTTCCATTTTCCTTATCATCGCCACTCTTGCCTGGGCTTCGCTGTTCGTCCTCCAAGTAAATCATTTTGTTCTTCTTTTCGTTAACATTATTATTTATTAGTTCATCAGTGGATGCAAATGCAAGAGACTAATATTGTATATTAACTGTTATGTGTATAGGCGAAAACGATCAAGATGTATGATGCTCCTCTCTCTCTCACCACCCTGATTTGCTTTGTGGGGACCCTTCAAGCAATTGTTGTGACATTTGTGATGGAGCACAAAACATCAGTGTGGAGCATTGGTTGGGACATGAATCTCCTTGCTGCTGCTTATGCTGTTAGTATCTCTCTCTCTCTCAAAATAAGTAAACTATATACTTGGAAAGTAAATAAATAAACCAAAAACTATCTACTAAAACATATTTTTGTCTAAATTTGCATGTACAGGGTATAGTGTCATCTAGCATTGCATACTATGTGCAAGGGCTAGTCATTCAAATCAGGGGACCAGTATTTGCATCAGCCTTTTGTCCTCTGATGATGATCATAGTTGCCATTATGGGTTCTTTCATTCTTGCCGAAAATATATACCTTGGAAGGTAATGATTTCAATTTTGATGTTAGTTATTAAACACCTCAATATTTTTAAATAAAAGAGAAGTTTGTCTAAACTTGGTTGATTTTGAATGCAGTGTTGTTGGTTCAGTCTTGATTGTGATAGGCTTGTACTCTGTGCTCTGGGGTAAACACAAGGAGAACAAAGAGAAGAAGGAAAGAGAAGTGATGGAGCTGCCCGTGGCATTAAAATCGATCGAAGGAAATGGTAAAATAATTGAGGTTGTTGAAATTGATGAGGTGGAGTTTGAGAAGGCTTCAGCTAATAATAGAATGGTCTCTTCGCTTGATCAGACAGTAATCGCTGTCGCGTTACAAATGCAAGACAAGGCCAACGAAACTACCCAGAAGAACTAATATGTACATAAATGTTAATGCTCAAGTTAGAAATTATATATAGTTGTATATGTTACATGGAAGTGGAGAGGTGAGGAAACAGAGATCACATCCAAAACAGAGCAAGCAAGGAGGAATGTACTGGCTGGGAAGAGGAAGCAGAGGCCTTTTTTGTCTTTTAGCTTCTTAGCCCTTTGTATTATCTTCTTTTAAATTATAGTGTCTAGCTTTATGATGTAATATGGAACTTTAAAAATTATAAGATATTTAGCTATCCATTTATTAGTTATTATGCTCACTGCTTTTAGTAAAATATTTAGCTGGCCATTCATTCGTTTCTTTGCATTAATTAATTTAGTCTGATTTTACTGTTAGCTTCTGTAGCAGCCCCATTAGTTTGTTGGTGCCTCTAATTGCAAACGCCAGAGCTCAAAATGGACAAATAAATAAATAAGGGTTATATATGAAGAAATATTGAGTTTCTAATTCCACTAAAAACAGCTGTCAGTACATTTCAAATAGTCTATTAAACTGCAGATAACTGGACAATAGTCGGAAAAAGAAAGTTAGAAATTATAGGAATGTTATAGAGTAGAGTGAAACACAATGTCACCTGATAAGGATAAAACATGGGGAAAATAAATAAATATTTCAGGTTGCTTTTTTCGCTGCAAATAAGATTACACAAAAGAATCATTAATTTGAGTGGGGGCATCTCTGCCCCCATATGTAAAGTTGTCAAGAGATTCCGCATAAGAATAACCCAGGCAAAAAGAAAAAGGAAAAGGAAAAACAAATCTTGTCAATGTACAAAGTTGTTTATTTGTGTTTGTTTTACTAGACTCTAGAGTTTACATCTGCTACACTTAGTAATTTACATCTGTACCTTAGGATCCAATCTTATATGCACTGGATCATTTTAGTTATGATCTGAACCTTCTTATTTTAATCAAACTAGTTTGATATGGACTATCATGGCATCACAGTGGCAATGGATATGAACTTTTGGTCTTAATTTCAAATCGACTGTTCGGACTTTGAAAATATAGATAAAGGAGATAAAAAATTGGATGCATTGGGAGCATAGAAATTTGGATGCATTGGAACCCTCCTCATATACATAATACTATGTTACAAATTGGCAAATTGATTATTACAAGAATGTTCACAACTCAATCTTATATTATGAAAAACGAAATAAGTAGATAAGCACAAATGACTGATGCGAATTGAACCATATACAACTAGTGTTGATTTTCGGATCAGCTGTTACAAACTTGTATTGCGTAAGATTCAATCTAGTAGACCAACTGAGTTTTGCTTTTAAGGCCTAAGATCCTGCAAATCAAGTGAAACAAATTGGCACACAAAGTTTAGTGGAAGAACAACTGCTGTCTTTATGGGTTCTCTTCTCATATGCTTTTCTCGGCCGGCTATATTCCAAGCATGAAACAAATTGAAATATAAGGATTCCTTTTCCTATTTGTGTAGCATCTAAATATGCTTGATTTGCTAGAGATTCCAGTTTTAGAGAATTCTGAGATCACAGGAGGTTTCTAAGAACACCACGCACAAAAAAAGAATAGAGAAGCATAAGTATTTATAAACAGTTAAGTGCCAGTAACTATACTTGCGACAAATTGGTGAAAATTCCTTCCCAATAATATAACTGCTACATGAGAATTTGCTTTTGATCTAATGGCAAAGGCACATAGCTCCTATGTGAGAGAGTCATGGAAAAATTCTCTATATTAATACATAGAGATTTGAAATGTGTTGAGTGGCTTAACATCCAATTCATATTTCAAAAAAAATAAAAATAAATAACTGCTACATATTTTTATTTATTTTATTAATAAAGGGTAAAGTGGGACCTTATAAAATTAAAATGAGTTTAACAGAAAAGACAATAAATTGGATAAATTTGTGAGTTTTTGAATTTTAAAGGGTAAATATGATATTATGAATTTTAGAAGGGAAATATGTAATTTCAAGATTTTTGAGGTGTATACATGAAATCCCCGATATTCTACAACCAAAGCATAGGTGTTCTATCTTGTAACTGTATACACTGGTGAACTGATGTGTTTAGAGTCTTTTATGGTGAACTAAACATGAAATGCACCAACTATTTATAAGTTAGAATCAGTCATGATTTGCATTCAGCTCTATTTGAATAATAAACCCAGGTGTCAAATAGTAAAGCACGCCATTTTGGTGCTACATTAAAACATGATAAGCAACATTATACCAAGTAACAATAACTAGAGATATATGCCCACAAAATAAGAAAGGAGGAATCAACAAAGCAACATCAACTATTAGCATTTCTAATATTTCTTGGCACAAAGGCTGTGCCCATACCACTGAGCAAAGACTACTGTTACTTGTTCTAATTATCCTTGGGAAGAGAAACAAAGTTGACCGGCATGACTGAAACAGCTGCTTTCCCACCAAGCTCCCTTCTCCCTTTACCAGAAGAGGTGGCACCATGCCGAGAAGTGGAGATGCGACGACTTGATGGGGTCCCAGTAGGGACCACATTGACATTGGAGCTTTGCCCCAGAGGTTTCTTCACTTGGAACTGATGTAATGGGCTCGGTTTTGCACCAAACATTGCCTCCTTCTCGACCATAAATTGATCTTGCAGCTTCTTCTGCTCCTGTAATGAAATGTTGTGAAATACTTCAGAAATTAACCTAGCAATTTGCTTTGATTTAGCATGGCAATAGCTTATGATATCCTCTAAATATTCCTTAAAAATTTTATTATATCTTTCTTAATTTGCTAAATCTTGTCCAAATCCTTAGTTGCTTGGTGGGTAATAATCTAGCTCAGCACAAGTTTAAGTACAGTTTGTTAGCTTTTAACTGCAGTTGTGGTAGTGTCTATCGGAGGAACTTTCAACTTTGAAAATAATAATTAGTGATTATATTAACAATAAGCACAAAAAGAACATAAAAAACTTAGGAGACCCACTCTTGACCGTTTCTTCTCTTCATCCTTCTCCTTCCTCTGCCTGGTGTACTCTTCAAGTGTATCAAGCAATCTCACCTAATAGGAAGCATACCATACATCATAAATCAACCTGACTTGACAATTACTTTGCTTGAAATTAAAAGGTGTACAAGTACATGCCAAGATTACCTTGTCATACATAAATGACATTTCCTTCTCCTTCTCCCATGCTTTGGTTTTTGAAGTTAAGCTCTCCAGCAAAGCTGCATATTTACATCATAAACAAGATAATTAGCATTGAATGATCATAAGTTGATTTTATAGGTGCAAAATATAAAAAGAGTCACCTGGTAATTTGTTCACCAGTATCCTTGCCTTCTCAGCACGCTTCATGTTCTTGTGAACACCTCGGCCAGCACTATAACGACTTTGATCCTGCAAATTTGAACACCTCAGTTCTCTCTCCTTTTTGAGTAAGTCACGCATTTACTTGACAAAACCAAGAACATGTACTGAATTTAACAAAAAACTTGAGGGTAAAAGAAATAAATGTACCCTTTCATATTCATCTAGCCAGCTTTCTTCCTCAGCTGCAAACTTCCATTTCTCTACTTTTTCTAATATATCCTTCCTGCTTATAGCTTGTTCTCTTGCCTTAGCAATTCGACCATCCATTCCATCCATTAGATCAGATATATCAACCGAACCTACATGCCAATTTGAAAGAAGTGAATACACAGAGGCAGAGTTACTATACAAGTCAGCAGCATTTAAATAATATTTTTTTCAGCGGAGTATGAATAAAAACCAGAATCAATGAGATCTATCAGTATCTGGCGTTCAGCACCACTTTCAATATCCATATGCACTCCTCTGTAGATTTCTTCAAGCTCATCTTGTTTCTTCAACACGAGCTCCTTCATCTTACTTGCCTTCAGAAAATTCAGCCGTTCCACCTCATGCTGAGCCTATCAAAACAAAGAATTGCAGCTAAATTAAAAGTTAAAGTACACAACCTACTCTGAACACGACCATTACATTTCGTCAACAAACAAAAGAATTTACTTCATCAATAACCGCAGATCCAAGGCGTCCTTGACCAAATACAGCATCGGGTGACACTGAGATCAAGCGGGTGATATGCTCGAACTTGTTTCGTTCATCAGATGGCATATCCATGATATTCCATAGCTCAATGAGTGTGCTTCCAAGACCTTGGAGCTGCATAAATGCAAACAACAACCTTTACTTATAATGACAGATCTTAGTTCAAAGAAAGAAATTTATAATACCACTAAACCTTTGCCAACAGCTTCATACAATCAAATTTAAATTAACCACACTAACCTTTAAAGATAGGAGCAACCAATGAACAAATAATTCACCGCTTGAGAAAAACAAATATATACCTTCTGAAGCCTATCTTTCTTTTCTTGCTTCAAAGCACTGAGGGTGGCTTCAAGCCGAGTAAGTGTGTCATTGCTGATACTCCTTGAAGTAGCTTTTTTTCCATCACCAAAGCATGGATGAATTTCTAAAAGAGTCTTGCTTATATCAAGCAACATCACATTTGCCAACTCATGGATTGATGCAACATATGCATTCACCTTTCGCAATCTTATGTCCTATTAAAGCCAATATAAGCACAAGAAAAGTATTCAATTTGAAAATTTTAATAATGAAATAAACAACCTTTTCTTTTTGTAACTCCTCCAATTGGGAACTCAGCTCACTTAATTTCTTTACAGATAAGTCACGCTCGTCAACTTGAACTGGTCTGGTATTATGAACATTTCCAGCAATCTCTGCACTTAAAAGAGTAACTTGGACTTGAAGCGCCATAAGCTCTTTGATTCTTTCTTCTCTCTTGCTTCTCAGAGCATCCAACAGAGGCTTTATCATGGCCACTTGCTCCTTGAGAGTGCCTTTCTTGTTCTCCAGCTGAAATAATAAAGACAATGTAACCATTACTTGACCATTACATAAAAATCAACAATAGATACAAGAAAAAAATGTTGGCATTGGTGTGATTAATTCCATTATGAATCCAGATCACTTAACGACCCATCAACACCATACCAGACATATAATGCAAAAATGTGGTACTTCTACCAAATTTGAGATGTAATGCCCTGTAAAAACTGTTATAGTTTTAAGTGACCAGTAAGTTGGAATCTAAATTAAATCGTCTCAAGAACCAATTCAACAATCCAAATCATAAAAATGCCAATCCAACCAGCCATCGGAGGGTGGTACCACATCCAATCAGTACTAGAGAACTTCTTGCTCTGACCTGAAAAAGGGACTCGTGATCTCCTAATGCCGACATCAGGTGAGATATTTCAGCCTTGCCATCTGCCAAGGCTTGATGTAGATCTTCCTTGTGCTTTCTCGCGGTATCTACTTTCTTCCAGTAGACATTAAGGCATTCTTCTTCAAGTTGTCGTATCATTCTGTCTTTTTCCTCTTCAATCTCTCCAATTTCCTCCCATAAATCCTGGTCCCATGTAATAACATTTCAAAAATTAGTTGGTGAAGTTCACAAATTAAGACATCAAACAAGAAAGTGTGTTAAGCAAATTAAAAGGTACAGAAAGGGTTAGAAAGAGCAATCTATTGAGAAGCTTGTTTCAAGAATTCACATAAATTAGACTCAACAGAAACAATGAAATAGGACACGGCAGCATGGTTCAGTAAGTCAAATTTTCTGCATTAATGCAGTGGAAATCTCAAGAATCAACATAGTAAGCAAGCAACTTTAACAAAAATTAGGTTTCACATATAGAATAACCCCTACCAGAGTGAAATCGTTAACGATTAATGAGAATTGGAGGGAACCAAGCAAGAAATTCAGTTGAAGGTGTACTGGGAAATCAAATTAGAGACAACTAGAACGAAACAGGTCAAAGTTGAGAAATTGTCAAAAATTCCACATTTATTAAGTAAACAGGCTTCAAGAACCAAGAAAATGGCCATGCAATCTCAACAAAAACTTTGTTGTAACAGTCGAAATACCAATTTTAGGTGCTGGGAATTGGTAAAGATCAAACCAAGAATGAAAACAGTTGAAAGAAAAGTAACAAAATCAAATATATCAAACAAAGAAAGAGGAAGCAAACCGTAAGTTCTTGCAGGAGTGAGTGGCAGGAAGTGGCCTTCGCTCTAGGCGGAGAAGGCGGAGAAGGCAGAGAAAGAGACATTATTTCGAGATTATAAACCCTAACTTCTTCTCTCTAATAGGCTTGGCTTCTTTCTCTTGTGGTGAATAGTTCTTCTCTAGAAAGAGAATTTGAAATACAGCAGCGCCAAAGCCGAAGATGTATAAGCGGAAATAATCCCGACAAAATCGCCGATTTCCCTTTTTGAGCCCGTATGGTATGAATTTGAAACGCAGTGGCACTGTGGCACTGTGACTGTGGCGAGTCCGCATCCACTGAGGTAATAGAATAATTGTGTTCAGATCCGGACCGTCCGATCAGAATCCAGGCCAATCCGGTCCGAAGTTTAATGAACAGGTGTCCCGTGTCGCTGTCCGAACTCCGAAGTCGCTTACAAAAATATGTCGTGCCCGCCGTGTAGTGAATCAGACTAACGGTTCCATCTGAATTTGATGGGCCGTAAAACAGATTTAAAGCCCATCAAATCTGATGTTTAAGCCCACGACATGATATAGAGCTTGCCTGGTATTAAAACGCTGCTAAAATAACCCATCAAATTATACAAACAAATATATTTCTAGGCGTACACGTATCATAAATATATTCGTGCAGAACAAGCGTACAAGTATCACAAAGCTCATAAAGCGAATCGAACGGAAGGGAGCGGAATCGGACGTGTCATGCTTCCTAGTATGAGACGTATCAAAAAAATTTAAAAAGCTAGTCATTGTGTTATTGAACCGTACGATCAGGAGTGCAAAAAAAGCTCGTAACTCTTGATTCGAAAAAAAGTTAGTTCGAAACAAATTAACCAGTTCGGTTTGAAATTGATTCGAATCGAACTCTAACTAAGTCTGACTCGATTCAAAACTCTTCTTTTTAGTTCTAAATTTTGCTTCAATTTCGAACCAGTTCGGTTCAAAACTAGTTCAAATCGCATTGAATCAAACTCGAACTCTTCTTTTCAGTTTGAAATCCTATTTCAATTTCGAACCATTTCGGTTCGAAATTGGTTCGAACTCGAACTCAAACTAGATTAAATTCGATTTGGTTTGATTCGTTTGCAGCCCTACGTACGATAAACAAAAATAAGTCATTATGAATTTTTTTTTTCAATAATTAGTTTTTCGTCGGAATTCCTTAATTATCCGGTCCGCCAATTAAAACGGCAACCATGTAACGGGCGGGCCGCCATTTCAAATAGCGGTCCACAAATGGCGACCACAAACCTTATAAAATTACTCACATTTCATAATCGCAACCCGCCCGTTATATGAGTCGTCGTTTCAAATGGCGATCACAAACTTATAAAATTACTTCCAGTCGAGAATAGCTCATTCTTTCACTCTTCCTTTCTCTCTCCTCGGTTGACAGTCATTCTCTTCTTCTTCTTCTCTACTGTAAGTTGGTTTTTTTTATTTTTTTCAATTTTATTTATATTTTTAGTAGGTTAATAATTAATTTAGTTAATTTATAATTTTAGGTCTGTGTTTTATTGAACTAAAATGTGTCTCATGGTATCCATTTACATCAGTGATGAGGTTTCACAATACTAAAATGGTGTTTATTATAGTCTCGATTATGTGACTGTAATGGCCTGGACTGAAATATTTGGGTATAAAATGAGACTATTTGCCAACAACTATGATACCGGTATGGACCACGAATAGCTATCATATCGCACATCAGACCGGTAATCACCGTTGATGTTTGTTTCTTGTTAGACAAATATAATGATAAGTTGTTGATTGCAACCGGATATGATACTATTACAGTAATTAAGATAAAGGAAGAAGAAAGATATTGATTGTGAAAAATGAATTTTGTATTTCCTTAATCCGATCTGTTACAGTATTGCTCTTTATATAGAGTCTTGAGAATTTACAAGTATGCCACTAACTAACATTGACTAACTAATTCGGTTGCTAACTACTTCTGTTACAATGCTGTTATTAGATACTAAAAACCAGCTCTCCCATTAGCCTTTGGACTGGTTGAGGCAAAGTCATTTGAAGATTATGGGTGGTTCATTCAACTGATTGACAATTCTCTATACCACCTACCTCGGATATTTCGTTGCTCAAGTAAAGCCGGGGAAATCGAAAGAAGATATAGGCCATTCGATGAATATCTTGAACAAATCTCGATGTTGATTCAAGGATGTCCAACGACTCCTAAGCAAGAGGTGTCAGGCTCTAAATTATGTACAAGAACTATGGTGTAGCAAACTACTATACTGTTCAAGATCTAAATAAAATTTTCTAGAACATAATATGTAACTCATTTTTCTGTTTGTCCGAAGTCCTAAAACTCTTGATAGATGTTTACTGAATAGCCCCAGAAATTAAAGGACCCTGAGACAAAATTGACCCCATGTGTAATCCCAGTGCGTCTTTGACTCAGATCATTAAAAGCAAACCTACAGATTCGCAAAAAAAAGTACCTCACCGAAAAATTTGTTTGCACAAAGTAACAAATCAATTGAAATTTTAAAAAGAGAAGCTTACATCACCATCAACTGCAAGAAGTGGGAAAGCTCAAATGCTTAAACTGGTCTTGATCATAAATCACCCCCTCTCATGAATTAGAGAAGTCCCAAAAAAAAATTAAATAATTATTTCTAAAATTACAGGACCAAATATGTCTTACACAGTAAATATAATCATCACAAATAAATGCTCTTGGCCATCTGCCATATGTGCACAATGTTATCCTCTGCCACACTAGCAATAACCCATTTCTCGTTAGGGTTCCAAGAAAACTCTGAGATCTTTGCCGTATGGCCCCCATGTGCAAATAGTAACTCCGGTGGACCATCATCTGCATCTTCTTCCCACTGCTCATCTCCAATCCTTTAACCAAATTGTAAGAGAACTTAGGGGTCATTTTGTAAATTTGAAAGTGTATGTCAGATTGCTAAAAGTAGAAAAGATATCAAGGGTCATTTTGTAAATTTAAAACATGTAAGCCAACTTGCTTAATGTAATACAAAAGAAGCTATGTACAAGGGCAACATGTCAATCAGAAATCTTACAAAATAATAAAAAGAGTGAGCTCATTTTGAAAATGTACCTAGTTAGGTCCCAGATATTGACACGTCTATCAGCAGAAGAGGAAGCCAAAACAGTCTCATGATTCGGGCTCCATTCTACCTGAAACACCTCATCCCTACAAAATCACATCCAACAAGACATTACAAATAACATCATTTTTTGCTAACACAAAGGAATAACACTAACATGCAAGAATATATGACTACTGGTGATAGCAGGATTTAGAGAGAGAGAGAGAGAGAGAGATCACGTATGAGTGGAAAAGGTGTGCAAGCTGGTGCCAAGCTTTCTAAGATCAAATAGTTTAACTGTTGTATCTTTTGATGCTGTAGCCAATATCCATTCATTGAAAGGATTGAACGATAAGGAATTCACCTGCACAAATTTTACAGCAAATAAAAATAAATAATAGAACCTCTACAAGTGCAATCAGAAAATAAAATGCATGGCGGTTACACCAATGGTATACTACGATTTGTAATTAAGATCATAGCAGAAAGTATTTGACCTCTGCATCATGTGCAATAATAGACTGTTGAGGTTTATCAGAAGAAGAGCGCATGTCCCAAATCATAAGCTTGTGATCATCTCCCACAGATCCAAACATGTTCTCATTTTTTATATGCCATGCCACATCTTCTACCACATCTTCGTGACCCTGCAGCCACAAAAATAATTTAAGCACAAAGTGAATGAGCATATCAGACTATAAACTTTAATAATACAAATAAATTAATAATAAATACACATCCATAAATTCTCCTTTATATAGTTTTGAGGCTGCTCTAATATATCTCTAGTCAAATAATACAAACTGGTGCTGAATATCTCAATGCGATTTGTGGTATTAACTGGACATCCTTTCCTCCCCACAAACAAGAAATTTAAGGCCTGAAAATTTTTGATCCCACTGAGTAGTACTGAGCTCAGTCATGAAATTTTGGCATTTATTGAGGCACCAATTAAACAATTGTAATATGGACCAGTATATCATTGAGACTTTACCTCGAACACCTGGTGTGCATCAAGAACCTTTTGTCCTTTTGCTGCTCCCAAATCCCACAAACAAATCTTGGAATCATAGGACCCACTTAATAGGAAACCCTCCTTCAACCTGTTCCATGAAAGCCCATAGCCCTCTGTCTCGTGCCCTTTAAGCACCACCTCAACCCCGCCACTACTGTCTAATCCCAAATCAAACAAATTAACCTCTGAGTGACAACTCTTCGTGGCCACCTTCAGTGGATTCTGTGGCATGTACCTTGCTCGATTGACCTCTCCTTCATGCGGGGCTGTTTTACTGAGCTGGATGCTTGGGAGGGGGATCTTGGGTGGTGAAGGAGAGAGGTAGGCGTGAGCTAGCATCAGGGAATTGGGAGTCTCGTCTGATGTGTGGGTCCCCAATAGCAGGGAGTTGGGGTGAGTCGGAAGAGGGGCCCACTGAACAGTGAGGGATGGCCATTCGAGGGCATGGGAGATAACGAGATCGTACAAGAAAGGCGTGTTCTTCTTCCACACGAGATATTCCTCCTCTTGGGAAGCCAGGGTTTGAACCTCCGATGGATCCATTGTTCGACGGAACTGGAGAGGTTTGCGTTCTGGTTGAAACAACGATTAGGGTTTCGAATTGTAGGCGGTGGCCGGAAATAAAAAGGCGGGAAGAAAATGAAATGATTCGCGGCAATTTGCAATCCCAACTATAACGAGGCACATTCCGGGACAATCCGGGTAAAGATTTTAACAGAGTAGATTTTGCTTCATGCAGCGCAAGAACCATATGTAGCGTTGTTTTGATTCTATAGTCCGTGCGCTGCATGGCACCAAAACTGCTCTGTTAAAATCTTTACCCACATTCCAGCTCAAATGGGCCAGATTAAGCCCGATTCATTTTCTTTTCTTTTTTTGTTCAAGTCGGGAATCCTAATGCATATACGGCCTTATTAAGTACGAATTGCTTCCGTATTGGGCCGGATGAAGGCTCGTTTATGGAAGGACTTTAAACCGGTCGCCGGGTTGTATTCGGGTTGAATTAATCGAGAATCCTCGAGTACTAGAGACCCGAGCTGCTAGGGTTTTGGGGAGAGAGGAGAGGACACAAAAGTAGGGGCAGCAGCAAGGTTTAAACTTAAGCGAGAGAGATGTTGAGAAGATACACAAGGTTGAAGAAAGAGTACATCTACAGGAAGAGTTTGGAAGGGAAGGAGAGAGAACACTATGAGAAAAAGCGCAAGGTTAGGCAGGCTCTAGAGGAGGGGAAACCAATCCCCACCGAGCTTCGCAATGTGGAGTCCGAACTCCGCCGCGAGATTGATTTAGAAGATGAAAACACTGCTAGTCAGTTCTCTCTTCTTAATTATTTTCCAAATATATGCTATCAGTAGCACCATTCTTTCTGTACGTAGACAATTCAGTTTGGTTGAAGTACCATCAGTAAATGATGATAGTTTGGGAATTGTGTTGATTTATAATTATTATTATTTTTTATTTGTTGGTGGTTCTGAAGGTTTATATGTTTGGTCTATTATCACCAATGCTGTATGTACACGTTTAAGCTACATCAAATGGGAAACTTAATGATGCTGCAAATTACAAATGATGCAAACTACAAGTAGCAAATAGGAGTGCTGTATTTCTATATGACATACTTGAATATTGTCCTTAATTATTATGCAAACTAATTTATTTATTAATTGTGTGAGAGAAGTCCCAAGAAGCTTGATAGATGATGAATATGCCAGTGCTACTGTGAGCGACCCCAAGATAATGTTGACCACATCTCGAAACCCTAGTGCCCCTTTGACTCAATTTGTTAAGGTAGCCTACCTGTTTTACATTATATTTCTGTCATTTTCTGTGAGTTGTTGTGTTTTTACATATGCTCACTTTGCTTTATAATCAGGAGCTGAAGATAGTTTTCCCCAACTCTATCAGGATGAATCGTGGTGGTCAGGTATGGATTATCCCTCTCTTGGTTTGTGGCATTTTTTTTTTTTTTTTTACTGTAATTGGTTTTATTTTGCGTGCATGGGTTTGTGCATACTTGGGTTTCTTCTTTTGTGGTTAGGGGTGTTCATTGGATCTGGTTTAATTGGTTTAAACCGAACCGAGAGAGTTCAGGTTGAACAGTTCGGTTTTTCTGGTTAAATGGATCAGTTCGGTTCATTTATAAAACCGGTTTAATTGTTTGCTTCAGTTCAGTTTAGAAATTTGTAAAACCGGTTAGACCAAACCGACCGAAAGAGGAGTATAATTCTTTTGAGCCTATAAAAATTTTATTATGAATGTTTTCTTTCTCCTTGAGTAGTGAAAATCACTAAACCCTAATTCAATTCTGTGTATTGAAATAAATAATTCTTTTGAGCCTATAAAAAATTCAAAAAATTAACAAAAAATGTTTATTTTTTATTAATCTTCTTATTTCAGTTCAACCGAACAAATCGATATTTAGTTCGGTTTGTTTGGTTCGGTTTTAATTTGGTTGATAAGTTTATTTCGGTTGGTTTGGTTGTATTTTTTAAAACCGAATAAAATTTTGGTTTGCCTATTTTATTTTGGTTTTAACTGAACCGAACCGATGAAAACCCCTATTTGTGGTAGTGGTGGTTGTGTGTTTTTGTATTGGTGTTTTGTAGGGCTGTAGTTATTGAATTGAAGTAACAAGTTTGTCAGTCCTGTAATGATCTTTTTCATCATGAAACAACTAAGTTTTCTATTTATATGGTGGATTTTAAACCTCTAAGGTCACCTGGTAATACAAACTTGTTGTTTTCATATTTCACTGTGTGATTTACTTGGTTATGATGTTACACTAATATAATTTCATCTTTGTCTGTAGGTGCTTTCAGAGATAGTAGAGTCTTGCCGTGCACATGAGTATACTGATGTAATATTGGTGCATGAGCATCGTGGTGTGCCTGATGGTTTGATAGTTTCTCATTTGCCATTTGGTCCCACAGCTTATTTTAGTTTGCTCAATGTGGTATGTAGACTATTTTGTTATAATTATGTTATAGTGTAGTCCTCTGGTGTTTTTTAATTGATCGATAAGTTACCTTTTTTTATAGGTAACAAGGCATGATATAAAGGACAGGAAGGCAATGGGGACAATGTCAGAGGCTTATCCACATTTGATAATTAACAACTTCAGCACTAAGGTCATTGTTTTTTTTCTTATAAGATCTTAAATGGATATCTTACGTATAGCACTTGAAACATTTTAACAGTAAAGATATCACAAATTATTATGTATTAACTGCTAAATGCACTGCACAACCACTATTTGAAGAGCAAGTAAAGGTCTCTGGATTAATTGAATCAACATTTACTGAACCAACAAATGGAGCTTCTCCAATGACCACCAAATGAGAAATTCTAAACCCTTGAAATGTTCAGAGTTTCACTGTATTTCCCAAATTAACCTACACCTATGTGTGAGTCACAAGGTGCACTAATATGAGACTCAATCATGTCTGTGAAGTGTCCTTAAAGAGCCCCAAAACCAATGTAAGATATCTGAACAGGTCCTTAATGTTCACAGTACAAAAGAAACCTGTACCCAGATGCGTGTCAGATATCTCAAATACCTCATTGTCATCTATTATTGACTCTTATGTCAATGATGGCAGTTGCATGGCTTTATGATTTCTAAGTCGATCCATCTTTATCTTTCTACCAAATCTCTAGGGTATTCTGTGTTTTAAGTCAAATTATAAATTGTAGGTTGGAGAAAGGACAGCAAATATTCTTAAACATTTATTTCCAGTTCCAAAGCCTGATTCCAAGCGAATAATCACTTTTGCAAATCAATCAGATTACATCTCCTTCAGGTGTGTATTTTGCTTTTATTCTTTTCGTAAACATCTCTTGTATTTTGAACACTTTGTGCACATTTTGATGTTCTAATTTTTAAATTGGAAGACACCATGTATATGAAAAGCACGGAGGTCCAAAATCCATCGAGTTGAAGGAGGTGGGTCCTCGCTTTGAGTTGCAGCTTTTTCAGGTATAAAACTAGATCCATTTTTCTACACTTGGTTGTAATTATTATACACAGATTATGAATTAACATCACACTGCCAATCATGCCAATTTCAGATAAAGCTCGGGACACTAGATCAGAAAGAAGCACAAAATGAATATGTGATACGGCCCTACATGAACACAGCTAAGAAAAGAAAAGCACTAGGTGATTGAGGGTGGTTGGTGATAGTTTTTTAAAGATGCGTTCCTTTTTCATATTAAAAATTAGGTGTGCCGGTAGAAACTCTTACATCTTTATTGTTCCACCTCTTGATGTGAAATTTTTGGTCGGTATGGTATATTTGTGTTCTTTGAATTATGTTCCTACTCTTATAAAAATAATTCTATTTCCTTCTTACTTCACCAGAAGGCACCTGTATTCTTGTTCAATCGGTGTATATTTAGAGTGAGGCTATGGTAATATGCATATTACGGATTGACCCGTGCTATGGATCCATGTCTCTTTTTAAAATCAAACCGTTGATCCTGTTCTTCATATCAAAATGTACTCGTAGACCAAATTTTATATTTTTTTAGAATTTTTTTACTATTTTTTTAGATAGGTAGAAAATCAAATTTTAAAAACGGAGATATGAGTCCATGGCGTGGTCCGTTGTGTAATATGCATATTACCTTAGCTTCACTCTATTTTTATTTTATCTTACTCTCACGTTCTAGATCTAGATGGATGATCTGAGTCTCTTAATTCAACCAACTATCGAAGTTTACTCGTGAACATGTTTCTAGTAGATTTTGATGTCAAGTAACTTAGAAAAGCGCACAGATTAATATTCAGATATGGTTTGTTTTAAAAAGAATCGAAGCATATGTTTTTTTTGGTAAATTTGGAATAATTTGGACATGTTTAAATACAATAACGGAAATGTTATTATCAATTATATTTTCACTCGGTTGTTGCATGTTTGGCAACTATATTATCACAAAAACAATTATAATTGTTTGAATTGCTCAAAATATATGTAATACACAAATGTTACATTAAGTTTGTTTAGGCCGCCACGTTGAAAGAGCATGTATTATCTTCCCCTTCCATCCTAGTAGAAGCCATTGTTGATCATCTTCAACAAAGAAATCCTTGTTGAAAACCTCACTCACTCTATCCTTGGTTCTCTTAACCATTGCAGGATTTAATGGTAGCTGTTCAAACCCTGCTGCCAAATTCCTGTAATGCCATTTCTTGTACGTCTCTGGTCTTTCAATCCGTTTTGAACCCTCGCATGCTATCACATTAATAGCTTCATGGCCCCACATTACTCTTTCTACAAACTGCCTCTGCTTGTTTATCTTTGGAACAACATTGTCGAGAAAATCAAACATTGATGAGTAGTGAAGCAGCGCCTGTCTAAAGCGGGTGACGAAAAGGGAATCACTAAATGACCTGTTTATAATTCCATGAATGAAAATATGTGGCCTCATCTTCCTAATAATATCGAGAACATTATTTCTCGAGTATTCAGTGGTATCAGTTTCGCTGCCTAAATTCTCAAATCTGTACATGCTGTTAACTACAAGCACTTCATCGCTCTCAATTTTGAGATCCTCGATGCAAATGGAATCCCATTTGGCAACTAAAATACCATTATACTGAAAGGGAATGTTGAAGCTCCTCGCATAATCTTCCAACCTTTGTCCCGTCTCTTCAATTTGTTGGGCAGTGCTAAAGCCTGGTCGGGGAATATCGATACCTGTGATTCGAAGCTTTAGGGCGTCTCCTTTCATCTGTGAAAGACCTTGCATCAGGCATGGCCACTGAAAGCCAAAGTCAATGCCAAAATCAATGATATGCATTTTTTGTGCCTTGTCAACTGCATCGCCTATTGCTTTGTTGGCAAAATAGAAAGAACACCTTATGAAAGGGCTTGCCGATTGAAGTAGAGAATGTGCTTTTAAAATGTCTCTGGTAGGAGAGCATGAAAGTGCTAGTTGATTATAGAGCTCATTACCAGTTCCAGCTAAGCGAGCATCGAGCCCAATGACAAACATGTGGGCCATCCTTTGTTCACCATCTCCATCAGGAGAAGAATGCTTTCGTATCTCTTTAACAAGTCCTTTCGCTCTCTGATACTCATTCATAGCTATTGCTTCTGAACATTGGAGAAGGAGAGCTCTAAGATGGACAGATTCCTCATTTATCACCTTATCAATTTTCTTACCACTTAGGTATTCAAAGTTATCTCCATGCCAAAGCAACTCTTTGTCGAACATCTCGTCTCTGATGAGATTGCTAAAATAAAACATAGGAATTTTACTCTTTTGTTGCTCGAGCAAGGACAACACGGTGCTGTTTGTTTTCCTTTTACCTTTCCCTTCTTGTAACTTCCTTTTAACTAAATCAGTCTCATTGTTAAGTTGAAAAGGAAACCAGAGCTTCATAGCTTGCGGATCAACCTCTAGTTTACTGTTACTAGAACTAGGAAGGAACTTCAATCCTTCCTCCATCCCTCTCTTATACTCTGAAGCAGTTACGCTCTCAATTTGCCCTTTATCATGGATGGAACCCAAAAATTGATTCAAGCCTAATGTGTTGGCTTCTAACTGGTTGGAATGCTGCCCATTAAGTTGTAGAGATGGATGGTTCTCTTCAAGAACATCATAGAAGGAATTCTCAACAGCCTGAAGAGCACCCCGTTCAAAACATTCATCAATAGTGTCATTTTTGTTTTCTTCGAAAAGTATCTGGCTTATGTATCCCAGGTTAAAATATAAATTTTTCCAATTTTCATGGTCTGGATGCAAATTTTCCATTTGGGTCGTTGTGTTGTCAGAAATGCAGTTTTGGTAAATTTGTTTGGTTACGTCCCTCCCAATATTCGAGTTATTTGAATGTTGATGAACCCGATAAATAGCTGACCTACAAATAAAAATAATCAAATTATTGTGCAAAGTAAGCTCAAAGAAGTATTAAATGTATATAGAAAACATATCAAAAAAGGGATGTTTCAAAGCTTAAGGTATGTTATCATTGAATGGTTCCAAGTAGATTTGGACTGTTATTTTTGAATCACATGTGCAAATCGCATGGTATCCGACCTTTTACTACAAAAACCAGACAGTGTGAAAAGGTCGTGAACTGCTATATATGTAGCCTGACATGGATTATCTAGCTAGCTCCTGGTTACTCAAGGTACTGTTGAATTAAATAAATATAGATAGATAGCTCTTCAAAGAGAGATGAGAACATCGATCTACAACCAGTTCTACTACTTCAGCATGGAAAGGATCATATAATTAAAGATGCATCCACCATCGATCCTAATTCTCAAGGAAAAGAAAAAGGAAACAAAAAGATGAAGAAGAAGCATCGATCGATCTTACCTCCAAGAAAATTTATATTTTGATTTCGGAGAGGCGCTCCTTGGTATCACTCTTAATTGAAGAGAAGAATAATGAAAATGTATTAATTAATTGGTAAAATTAATTAAGCAGTCTTAATTGTGCTAGCTGCTTTCTGTGTTCAAACGTTTGACAAATCAAAAGTTCCTCTATTACAGTCATTCTGGGCTTACTTAATTTTCCTGGTCTTCTTAGGCGGCGAGTCACATTAATTTGATTAAAAGCAGTCCCATCAGATACGATTGTGACGTTCCAGGATTAAATTGACCTGAATGCATGGTATACTCTACTCTAATCAACGGTTCATATCTATATGGGATCTAGTGTTGTGCCAATTCGTATCACCTGATCAGGTAACAGAATATTTCTGTTTGAATCTGGACCGTCCAATGGCGATCTGCACGACTATTAAAGCGGGCCCCGTGCACTCCACCTCGGGCCGGATTGGCTCAGATCCCGATCGGATGGCCGTGATCCCAAACAGAAATATTCGGTTACCTCAGAAGATACGCGTTCGTGTTGTGTAACATGTCGTGTTTTCTGGGTGTTGTGTTGAGGCGTGCTTGTCAAACCGAAAGGTAGTTAGCGTCGTGTCGTACCACACAGTGCTGGGGAGGAGCACCACATGGGTACCGGCACGGAATAGAATTTGGATCCTCCATGGTACCGTAATAGGGAATCTTTTACAATTACTGGATCTGGACTGTTCTTTTTAACTTGGCACGAATCTCAAAGCCCAATAATACTGCCCCTGTGCTAGCTTGAATCTCAAAGCAGCTGAGAGTTAATCTCAAACCGTATAGTGAAGAGAATTTTTTTACAGTATTGGAGAGGATACTTGTCCTGTTGTCCATGTTACCTATGTTTAGGCAAGCCATGTTTGTGCTTAGCCATTTTTTGTTTTGCTTTTTTGTAAATTAATATGGAATGATCTAATTATAGAGGAGGGTTCAAATGCCTCCATTTTTTGTGCCTCCATCATGCCTCTATTTTTAAAAACTTTAATAACTCAAAATTTAAAACTTAAAAGTCAAAATAAAACCGTTGGATATGATCTACATCATTTTATCTATGTGCTCATAAAAAATTATCACATTTTAATTTTGTTTTTATGTGAATCAATAAGTTAAAAAATCAACGTCTAGAAATTATTCACATTAGTACGTTTTTTACAAGCTCTTGATGACAACTAAAACAAAATTGAAATGTCATAATTTTTTATACGTGCATAGATAAAATGATGTAGATCATATCCAACGGTTTTATTTTGACTTTTAAGTTTTAAAATTTGAGTGATTAAAGTTTTTAAAAATGGAGGCATGATGGAGACATGAAAAATAGAGGCATTTGAACCCTCCTTCTAATTATATTCATAAATTCTAAAGAACATAAGAAAAAATGTTCAGAAAATAGGCTATAAATTAAATATAACTTTTTTTTGTTAGTTTCAAATTTTGACAACTTTTTTCCGGCCTGGGATTTTTGTCAGTAATTTTTGTGTTTTGGTATAATTTGAAAAAATTTGTAAGTAGTAAATTAATAGAAAAGAAATCTGAGAAATGTCTAAAAAATTTAGAAAATAAATGCAAGTATTTTTTTGCAATTATAATTTTCTTAACAATATTTTCCCGGCCTCGTTTTTTTTGTAAGTATTTTTTGTGTTTTGGTATAATCGGGGAAATATATGTAAAACAAATAGTAAATATATAGAAGAAAATCGGGTGGACTTCATTATGCCGACATTTTTATTAATATCCAAAGTTTAATACAAATTATTATTTATACCCAGAATCGGATCTAATATCGAAAAATGCCCAAACCGGTCAGAAAATGGCTGGCTTACTCCCCCCTAAGCCGACCATTTTTCTGGCCGGCTTAGTTGTTTTTTTTTTTTAAAGAGACATTATGAAGAGAAAAAATAATGAAATCTAACACTGAAAATTTGAATTTTTTTGTTTAAATTATTTGTTAGATTATTTCTTTTGATATATAATTAGTATATTTATACTAAAATACACTAGATTACTTGAAATTATGTTGAATTACACTATATTACAATAAATCATGTTGAATTACACTAAATTACGTTAAATTACGCTAAATTACAATAACTTCGCTAATTACGCTGAAATACGGTAAATTACGCTAAAATAGACCGATTTTGTGCCATCTTTCATGAATCATAAAAAATAGTAAAAAAATTTCAAAAATAGTAAAAACTGGTATTCTACAAGTTCATTATGTAACTAATTTACTGAGCTACTTGAATTGAATAATATAAATGAAAATCTTAATCGGAAACTTCAACTCAAGTTTTGAGGCTCTTCTCTTTGTTTTTTGACGATTTTGAATTTTGGAATCCGGCATTGCCAACACGAATGCATGCGTATTTTCGCAAGCTTTCCGAAAAGTGGTCATTTGCTGAAATCGGACACTCGAGCGCCGCTTTATAACCGTTTGAAATTTCGTCGTCGTTTTTCACCTTTTCAGTGAAGATATCGTCTCTATTCATATGTAATTTACCGTATTTTAGCGTAATGTAATGTAATGTAGTGTAATTTAACTTAATATAGTGTAATTCAATATAATTTCAAGTAATTTAGCGTATTTTAGTATAAATATACTAATTATATATCAAAAGAAGTAATCTAACAAATAATTTAAACAAAAAAAATTCAAATTTTCATTAGATTTCATTATTTTTTCTCTTCATAATGTCTCTTAAAAAAAAAAAAACGACTAAGCTGGCTAGAAAATGGCCGGCTTAGGGGGAGTAAGCCGGCCATTTTCTGGCCGGTTTGAACATTTTTCGATATTAGGTCCGATTCTGAGTATAAATAATAATTTGTATTAAACTTTGGATATTATTAAAAATGTCGGTTCATTATGTGTGTAAAAGAGATCGATGAAGAAAGAAGGGGCGGTTGAGTTCATAGAAAGCTTGGAAATATAAGAAATATCGAACAGATTGCGGGACCCAGTTTCAGAGAGTTCCTCTCGGTCTACGTACTTGGAAATTTTTTTGATACAAGTCAAAACATCTTTTTTTAATACAGTTCCATAGAGTCCATCGTGCATTCGTTTGCTGAATTTATATAAACATCTAAAGAAAAAAAGAGTTTAATGAAACTGTGTTTGGGTCTCTTTTAGGCTGTCCAGGAATTAAAATATATATATATATATATATAGTTTTTATTTAAAACTGAATTGCATTATGCCTTTGCGCTAAGAATAACTTTCAAAATAAAATGTGAATAATAAATATACGCATATAACGTAAATACTGGGATACAAAAATTACTTCATAATGACAATATTCTCAGAATTACTAACTGAACTATTTTATCCTTACGCAAGCACAGATATATTCTGACGAGACCTTCTGGAGCAACTGATGCTTAGTGACACTTGTTTCCTGCTAGCCTACGCTATCATGTGTGGAGTTTACGGTTTGCAATAATTTCTTTTTAGGAATATTTAAATACTTTTCCTTTTCAGCATTTTAAATACTATTCCAAAGTGCTCTTCTTCGGTCTACCAATAATTATGTTGACCTGTCTAAAAGATTTATTCGGTTTTCAAAAATAGAACCGAACCAACCGAATTAAACTTATCAACTGATTAAAACCGAATAAAAATAAATTTCGGTTTATTCAGTTCAACTAGACAAACCGAAGTATATATGATCTTTAACAGCCACTATATTTCAATTCAAACCCAGAAGTTAGTTGAAAGGGAAATTCTTGCAATTTTTGTTCAAATCTAACACAAAACCGGTATGGTATTGGTACTGGTTTTCCCTTGAACAGTATATCAACTAAACCCAAACAAATTTCGTCATAGCTAACAGTATATCAACTAAATCCAACTATGAAACTCGTCAGAAAATAGCCACATCAGCACAATCAACCAACAATATTTAAATCAGAACAGAAATTTTTTCCCTTGAATCCCAGTCAATGTGAAACTGCAAGTACATAAATACTAACTGAACTATTTTTATCCTTACGCAAGGACAAATTCTGATGAGACCTTCAGGAGCAATTGATACTTAAGTGACACTTGTTTCCTGCTAGCCTATGCTATCATCTGCGGAGTTTACGGTTTGCAAGAATTTCTATTTAAGAATTAAATACTATTCGTTTTCAGCATTTTATATACTGGATTGTTTGTTTAAATGCTTTAAATTAATGCTCCATCTGTCTATGTTGCCAATAAATGGATATGATCATATATTCATATGTAGTCCAAAGTTTTGTTGTTCGATCTACCAATTATGTTCACCTGTCTGATCCATTAAGTCGGTCTACCAATTAAAGTACCGGAACTGTTTTTTTTTTTTTGAAACACTGATAGGGGCTATCAGTTGTACATGAAAATTACAGACATCCTAGATCACATGAAAATAGTTACAGCTAAAGAACATCACACACACGATCAACAGAACTTTAACCACATCTTTCCTTCCTGTAAGGCCTTGTCTGCCACCCATCTTGGGTCTCTCTGCTTGCCTTCGAAAATCTTCAAGTTTCGTTCTTTCCACACAAACCAGCATGCTGCCAGAAAGTACGTGCTTGTTGAGAAAATAAAGAATTTAGGATCCGATAACCCTCAGACCCGTTAGGGATTAGTCTTCATTGGGTTTAATAGTAAATAAGAGAGTTACTAATTAGAGAATAAAAAGCAACTCAATCTTAGTACTATTTTTAGTAAGTTACCGTTATGTATAGGTAGGCAAGTAGGCAACCGTTATATATTTTCTTTCCTCCAAATTATATAAGGAGCTCACTGTACAAGATATAGAATAGAATGAAATAATCAATATTTTCCTTCATTCAATCAATCTCTCTGTTTCATAAATTCAACATGGTATCAGAGCGGGATATCTAATCCTGTCTCAATTCCGCAAATAACGATCTACAAGACTGCAGCTAACGAAGAACTGCAGCACCATCAAGGCTCAAAAAACCGAGTCATCAACATCGCAAACAAATACCAGAAAAAAAACCTTTCTCTGACCTAGCTTTCTCCAAATGCCAACCCAATAAAAAGGGAGAAATTAAGCTCAAGGTAGCACCTGTTCTTATCAAGAGCAAAATCCAACAAAAATCAAGAACAAAATCTGTTCTTACAAACAAAACAAAAAAACAGCGAATCCTCAAAACCAGCAAAAATCGCATCAATCACTGAAATCCATCTTTCAACTCTCAAAGCAAACCTCAAGAGATGCAACTTACTTCCAACCGAAACCCTAGCTTGAGACCGGAAACGAGTAGAGCCGTCAGCACCGTTCGATGCACCCACTGCAAGAAGGAGGGACACGAGCAGACGTGGTGCTGGTTCCTCTACCCGTCGTTACGGCCAAGTAGGAAGGGAAGAGGTGGCGATCGAAAGGGGGAGCTTCGCCCAAATCGTGAAGGAAGAAAGAGGGAAAAGAAAAATGCGCTGGGAGAAAAGGAAAATAAAGAGACGCTGGGAGAAAAGGAAAAGAATGAGGTGCTGGAAGGAAATGATCCCTCTGGATCCAATATCACAAGTAATCCGAATTCAGATCCTGTGCAACTACTCCTATTACAACTTTTGGTGCAGCTACTTCAACAATACAATAGACATAATTCTGGTATGGCTACAAATTTAATTCATAATTGTCAAAAAACCAAATGGATTTTAGATTCCGGTGCAACGGACCATATGACCGGGAACATAAACTTGTTGCATAACTATAGAACCTGTAAAACCAAACAATTTGTGACCGTAGCTAATGGTGAACAAATGAAAATATTAGGAATTGGTACAATTAACCTTTTTTTTCAAAGAAATACCAAATGTCTTGTATATTCAAAATTGTTCGTCAAATTTATTATCCATTAGAAAAATCACGGATGAATTAAATTGTGAAATTAATTTTTCATCTAAGAATGTGTTCTTTAAAAAAGGAATAACCAAGGAAATAATTGGTGAAGGTTTTGTGGAAAATGGACTTTATTTTTTGAATTGTGAAAAAGTAAATCTAAATGTTAAAAAACAAGATAATTTAGATATTCTTTGGCATAAAAGAATTGGACATCCTTCGGACAAAATTCTAAAACATATTATTGATTTTCCTAAATTAGATTGTAGTAATTGTGAAGTATGTAAATTAGGAAAACATACTAGATTACCATTTTATTTATCAAATAGCAAAAGTGAAAAACCTTTTGAATTAGTTCACTCGGATGTATGGGGTCCCGCTCCAATTGAATCATTTAATGGATATAAATATTTTGTTATTTTTATAGATGATTTCTCTAAAGCAACTTGGTTATATTTACTAAAAAATAAAAGTGAAGTATTTTCTCACTTTCAAGATTTTTATAATTTTATAGAAAATCAATATGAAGCAAAAATTAAAATATTTAGATCCGATAATGGAACGGAGTTTATAAATCAAAACTTTTCAAACTTCTTCAAACAAAAAGGGATTTTACATCAAACAACATGTGTCTATACACCCGAACAAAATGGTGTTTCCGAACGAAAAAATAGACACTTGCTTGAAATGACCCGAGTTCTTTTATTTCAAAATAATGTACCGAAGATTTTTTGGTCGGATGCCGTTCTCACCGCCACATACTTAATAAATAGATTGCCAAGTGCCAATTTAGATTATAAAAGTCCATTGGAAATTATTTACCAACGAAAACTCAATATTGGTCATTTACGTGTTTTTGGTTGTACATGCTATGTACACAAAAATAAACAAGACAAATTTGATTATACCTCGGTTAAGGCTATTTTTTTGGGATATTCATCACAAAAAAAGGGGTACAAATGCTATGATCCAATCAATAAAAAATTCTACATTTCTAGAGATGTAACTTTTCTAGAAAATGAGCCATATTACAAAAATGTTGATAATAAAATCAACATCCAAGAACCACCAAACATATTCATACTACCTCAAATTGAGTTACCGGAGAGAAATAGTACACCGGTACAAAATAAGAATGAGATTGAAGAAATCTCACAAAATGAGAGAGAAATAGAGGAAATTCCTCAAATTGGTGGTGAAGAAGAAATCATAGAGGAAACACCTTTGCAAAGATCAATAAGAATAACACAACCTTCAACAAGGTTAAGAGATTTTATCACATATGAGGTACAATATCCTATTCAAAATTTTATTTCTTATGAAAATGTCTCCTCAAGCCATAGAGCTTTTTTAACGTCAATTTCAAAAGAGCAAGAACCATATAACTATGAGGAAGCAATTAAAAATCCCTCATGGAACAAAGCTATGAGAGAAGAACTAAGAGCCCTTGAAAAAAATGAAACTTGGGTAATTGTTTAATTACCAAAAAATAAAAAATCCGTAGGATGTAAATGGGTGTACAAAACTAAATACAATAGCGATGGTACCATAGAACGCTATAAAGCTCGCTTAGTTGCCAAAGGTTATACCCAAACATATGGTTAGATTACTATGAGACATTTGCACCGGTGGCCAAAATGAATACCGTGAGGATTTTATTTTCTATTGCGGTAAACCAAAATTGGAAATTATACCAAATGGACGTCAAAAATGCCTTTCTTCAAGGAACACTTGAAGAAGAGGTATATATGACTTTACCACCCGGTCATGAAAAAGAAAAAAATCATGGATTAGCTTGCAAATTGAAGAAAGCTATTTATGGATTGAAGCAATCTCCAAGAGCATGGTATGGCAAGCTAAGCTCTCATTTAATTTCTTGTAATTTTAAAATTAGTAGTGCCGACCATTCATTATTTGTAAAAATTGAAGGAATTAATACTACCATTATATTAGTATATGTTGATGACATTATAATCACCGGAAATAACCAAGAAGAAATTAATAAAATAAAATTTCAATTGAAAGAAAAATTTGACATTAAGGATCTTGGTTATTTAAAATATTTTCTAGGAATAGAAATTGCACATTCTAAGAAAGGTTTATTTATTTCCCAAAGAAAATATACCTTAGATTTGTTAAAAGAAACCGGTAAACTAGGTTGTAAACCGGCCTCAACACCAATAGATGGTAAGAATAAATTAAATACCGAAGATGGTGAACCTTTAGAAGATATAAATCAATTTCAAAGACTTGTAGGAAAATTAATATACCTAACGGTAACGCGTCCGGATATTTCTTTTTCGGTAAGTCAAATTAGCAAATTTATGCATGCCCCTAGAACACCGCACTTAGAGGCAATAAATAAAATTCTAAGATATTTAAAAGGAACACCCGGAAAGGGAATTTGTATGAAAAATAACAATTCTAACAATGTGTGTGGCTATTCCGATGCAGATTGGGCCGGGAGCTTCGATAGAAAATCGACAACCGGTTTTTGCACATTTGTAGGCGGAAATCTAGTCACATGGAAAAGCAAGAAACAAAACGTCGTGGCACGATCAAGCGCCGAAGCGGAATATCGTGCCATGGCGTCCACCGCAAGTGAGTTGACATGGATCAAGCAACTCCTTTCGGATTTAGGAATTAAAATTCATGCGCCAATGCAAATGTTTTGTGATAATCAAGCGGCACGACATATAGCATCCAACCCGGTGTTTCACGAAAGAACAAAACACATCGAGGTGGATTGTCATTTTATTCGAGAAAAAATTCAAGCAAAAGAAATTGAAACTCCCTATGTTCGAAGCGAAGACCAATTGGCGGACATATTCACCAAGGGACTTGAGCCGAGGCCATTTGAAAACAACGTGAGCAAGCTAGGATTAATTGACATCTACAATCCAAGCTTGAGGGGGAGTGTTGAGAAAATAAAGAATTTAGGATCCGATAACCCTCAGACCCGTTAGGGATTAGTCTTCATTGGGTTTAATAGTAAATAAGAGAGTTACTAATTAGAGAATAAAAAGCAACTCAATCTTAGTACTATTTTTAGTAAGTTACCGTTATGTATAGGTAGGCAAGTAGGCAACCGTTATATATTTTCTTTCCTCCAAATTATATAAGGAGCTCACTGTACAAGATATAGAATAGAATGAAATAATCAATATTTTCCTTCATTCAATCAATCTCTCTGTTTCATAAATTCAACATGGTATCAGATTCTTCTCGGAACACTTGGCCTACATCTTTTCCAAGATCTGGTGAAAGTGAGTTGCACAGTTTGATCATGCCACATGATTTGGTGTCCCAACACATTTGCCATGTGGCGCCAAACAGATGTAGCAAACGTACACTCAAAGAATAGATGGATGGATGTTTCGAGAGAGCAATTCTGGCAAATAGCGCAATTCATTGCACAATTAAACCCTCTCTGTTGCATAACATCATGAGTCAGGATCTTACCCTGTAGGAGGAGGTAGATGAAAACCTTCACTGATGGTGGTACCTTTAGGCTCCAGGTGTGTCGAAATGGACAGATGGTTTTACCCCCTGCCAACCTGGAGTCATAAAACGATTTGGCTGAGTAGCAAGAAGTAGTCGACCAAAGCCAATAGATTTGATCTTCTCTTCCAGAGAGCTGCACTGCCTGAGTTGTGAGAGAAAGTGCAATGGCATCTTTGAGTGATATGTTCCTGTTAGAGAGCCGCTGCTGTTGGGAAGATGCAATAGTTGGGAAGGTCCATGAGTCAAACCAGTAGGAAATCGCCTCCCCAGTTCCGATATGCCATCGCGTACTCCATGAAAACAGTGGTCGTTTTTAGCAATTGTTTCCAAAAAAAAGATCCCTGTTGAGACCAAACTTTAGGAGCCCTCAAACCGGCCTGGTGGCATCGCAGAGAGATAGCTGTATCTTACCATAGTGAGTCCGGTTGTCTGTAGAGGCGCCACCACCACCGCAATAAAAGGGACCAGTTCCTTAGTTTGAGATTGGAGACACCCATACCCCCAAATTGTTTAGGTAGGCAAACCGATTCCCAATTTGTGAGAGAAATTCCTCTTGAGGAATCTGCTTTACCCCAAAGAAAGCCTCTTCTGATTCGATCTAATCTATCAATGACCCATGTAGTAAGAGGAAAGAAGCCATAAAATAGATCGGAATCGAACTCAGGACCGAATTTATTAATTGCAGCCGACCCCCTCTTGACATTAATTTCCCCTTCCACCCCTCTAATTTGGACTCGACCTTTTCAATTAATGGTAGAAAAAGAGCCCTATGTGGTCTTTTGATAGTCAATGGTAGACCCAGATATGCCACAGGGAAGTCCGTCTGTATGCATCCCAGGATTGCTGATATGACCGGCCTCCTGTCGGGTCGAACATTTATGGGAACCCATTTGCTCTTGTCATAGTTGATTGATAATCCTAAGATTGCAGTAAATAATCTGAGGATGATTTTCAGTGATACAACTGTGACTGGATCAGTAGCTGCTATAATCGCCGTGTCATCGGCATATTGATGTGCAATGATCGATTTATCAATTCTAGCTGAAATCCGAGTTTGCAAAATACCGTTTAGGATTGTAAGGAGCTGCTGAAGTACATCAACTACTACATTAAAGAGCATGGGGGATAGGGGGTCCCCCTGTCTCAATCCTTGTTTATGTCGAAAATAATCCGACTCCCCACCATTAACCACTATCCTGGAGGAGGAGGAAATGAGAAGGTCTTGAATCCATCGAATCCATCTAGTTGGGAAACCTTAAGAATCAGCTGTTTTGCCGCTCGAATTGCCACTATTTTCGAATCTTAAGAATTTGAGTGTTGCTTTATGTATGTTTTAATTCTTGTTTCCAAATGGTAAAGTGTGTCCTAAAGAGTTCGCCAAATTTGGAGAAGCTTACAATATTGCTACAGGAAGGATGTGTAATGTGTTTTCCCATTAGTTCCAAGTTTTTAATTTTAGTCTTTTCATTTGCACAGTTTATTAAAGATATATCTCATTTGTTATTGGTTGCAGCTGGCTCATGGTGAGGAGGGAGCTAGCTAGTACAAATATATGATTCTACTAGCTAACGTCTCGTCAACAATTGCAATATTTCCATACAAAAAGCTTAAGATAGTTGAGGTCAAGTACTGGAAATATATTCAGATCATACGACAATTGGAAGACACTTTGAAAGATGGTGCAAAGGAATTGTGAAGATTTCATTGGTCCAATAAGTACAAAAGCAGTAGGCAATATTAGAGTTGAACTTTCTAATATTATTTCCTCAACTTTAAAAAAGAAAGAACAGTGGAGTTTCTCTGCTTATTTTGTGATGTGATACTATTTATGTCTGATTTGAATAGCGTACATGTTTTGTTGCTCAACTAATTTGTTTAGATGTGTGATTTTCTATTAATTATTGGGATTTTTTGGAATGGTTATGTTGGGTCAATTGAGTATCAATTTGAAACACAAGGATCTGCTTTGAGATCCGTGCCAGATTTAAACGAACGATTCAGATCTCATATTGCCCTGGATCTGAATTCCGTGGGTATATGCACTCGCAAATCGCTAGAATCTAGATTGTGTGAGCAATGCGGTGCTATCCAGATCTGGACATGTGAAGTCAGACCCAACGGTCCAGATCTGCCGTGAATTCTGAACGACTGTTTTGAGTTTTGACAACAGAACTGGAGAGATCACGTGATGAATACATGATGGATCTGGTGTGCTCCTGTTTATATGGTAAATCATGTTTTCTGAACAGAACTGGAGAGATCCTCGTCTCTGGTCTCTGCCAGCTGACACCGTTGGACTGCCAGCTGTAAAAGCTTCTTCTCAACCGTTCTTCCCATTTTACCCTCCATCTAAAGCGGTTGCGTTCTATTCAATCTGGGGTAATGTTGTCAGATTGCTAACCTTCATCATTGGCAATAACTACCAGGCCAACCCTTTTTAATTACTTTCAAGGCCATCAAGTAATATTTCTATGTATAATTTTCTCATATAACCTTACAAATTTATTTAGTAAAGTTTACCTATGTATGTTGACCGTTGACTTCAGTTATAAAGGGAGCAATTTGAAATACTTGTTTCTTTGAGGATGCATGTGAGAAATTTTAACATTAGACGAAGGGATCTGAGCGAAATTCCAAGCGAAAAGGCACGAAACAAAGCACAATACAGATAGGAAATTTACAATTTCAAACCAACGGCAAGTAAAATATCCCCAAATTCGAACCCCTTCCTCATTCGACATTTCGACCTCTCTTACTACTTTGAACGATCAAGGAGAAAGATTTATTCGGACTTGATTCCATTCGTGCTCTTTTGAGTATAGATCAAAAGACTAAAATGGCTAGTGGTTTGCTTGAGATCCAACCCTCCGAGCTTGCGTTTCCTTGTAAGTCGCAATCTCTGCATTAATTAATTTTTTTTTCTTTTATTTTCATTTTTCGTTTCTGTTCCCTCGTTCATTACGGGAATTGCTTTGCTTGGGAAAATGTGGTAATGTATGTAGGGAACTTCTCTCCATTTTGGGTATTTTATGTATAATTTAGTTGGTTTTGCTGATCTACGTTCAATGTAACTCACGTTCTGTAGTTCTTTTGGGTTGGATCTAAACATTAAAAGGATCAAAGAGGAACTGTTGCCATTTCCTCCCTTTAGATTTCAACTTGGTTATCTAATTTTACTTACAAGTATCGAAATGTATGTTAATCAATTAATGCCTTTATTCAAAACATATTTCCCTTTGAGATGAATCAGTAACCCTTTTGTCCCCCATTTGAACCTGATCTAGATAGGAGATCTGCTGATCAAGATAAATGAAAGGAGGGCTGTTTTCTTTATCTAGTTGTCATTTGTTTACATATATCTGAATTCTGATTTATGTGCTTTCCTGCTGTTGAATGTTACCATTGACATCATCTTAGTTCAAATCTACTCCAATTCAAATTTTTAACTGTACATATCTGTATCTTAAATTAAAATGTACCAATTTATCCTTTTCTAATTTGTTTCTGCAGTTGAAGTAAGAAGCAAAGCACATGTTCTATGCAATTCACCAACAAAAGTGATCAATTTGTGGCCTTTAAGGTTTGTAAGTGTATTTCTTTTTCTTTACTGAATTCCCTCTTTAGTTAAAAAAGCAATTTTATTTTTAAATCAATGAACTCCTGTAATTTCTTTTTCATGGACTATTGCTTAGTTATTTGTGTTACTGATTTTATTGCAGGTTAAAACAACAAATCCCAAGCAATATTGTGTACGGCCAAATATCGGGGTTGTGCAACCCAGATCTACTTGTGATGTAACAGGTATAGCCCCGTAAATCTATTACCATATGTATGGAAAATATCCACAAATAGAAACCTTTTTCATATCCTGTGGTCACACTTGGTAATATATAACCAACACTAAAATGGACAGTTATGATGCATCACGGAATGCAAAACTTGCAGGGGTAAAGGTAGATCAAGTATAAGTTCACCTTTGTCACTTGTGCAATCTTTGCATAGTGTAGTTGAGATTTGACTTTACCATATAAAGAATGGAAAAGATGGGGAAAATACACTAGTCAATTTTGGCAGTGGAAGAGATTATATGTTGGATAATCCATTTTATCCTTACCCTATCATTCCGATTTTACCCTTCTAATCTGTCCTCTGAATACATTACCTTTCAGCACATAGTAGTAGTATCTAGTTTTGCTACAATGGCTAATTTAGACCCTGATTCTATTAAAATAACAGCTTTAAGCTAAATAGTGGCTTACTTTCTTATAATGCATAAAATATCTTGAACAGTTACTATGCAAGCACAAAAAGAGGCTCCACCTGACATGCATTGCAGAGACAAGTTTCTAATACAAACTGTTGTCACAAAAGATGGTTCAACTACCAAGGACGTAACTGCGGAACTGGTACTTAGCTTTTTCAAAACTATGAATTGGCAAAACATTGAACTATGCTCAAAACAATGGAAAATTAGGAAAAAGACTGGAAATTATTCGGAGCCGTTTAGTTTAATGATAATGCATGCTACAATCTAGTATGTAACACATGCCATGGAACTGTTATTATGTACCAGTGTACTTGATGACATGAATTGAACAAGGGCAGTTAATGCTGACTGCAATTAAAACAATTTACAGTTTAGCAAAGAACCAGGAAAGGTTATAGAAGAGTGCAAATTGCGAGTTGTGTACATACCAACGAACCACCCATCGCCTGTACCAGAGGAGCCAGAAGAAGGCACATCCCCTCGTTTCTCCAATGTTGAAAACGGGAATCGTAGTTCAGTCATGTTTGATTCTGTAAGTTTGTAGTTTCTGATTTTACCATTCATGGCTGGATATGAACTTGTTTAGTCTTGATTTAATGCAATGTTATTTCTTTTTATGCAAACTATTACAGGTATCCAAATCATTTGATGAGAGGTCAAAGGTGGAACCCAAGGTATCTTATTGAGTTTAAACATTGACCATTTAAATTACTGTTTTGTTTTTTCATAAATTGAAATGTTATTTATTTGTGATTTCTTTCCAAACAGGTACAAATTGTCAAGCTGACAGAGGAGAGAACTTGTGCCCTTCAGCAAAATGAGAAGCTTCGGCAAGAGCTGGTACAAATCATTATAGTGAAATTAACTAGTAGTTTACTTACAGTTAGTTTCTCTGGCAATTAATCATTTCTTGTATAAACAAAAATCAGGCACTTCTGAAAAAAGCGAGAAACAGCAGCAGCAGTGGGTTCTCTCTCAAGTTTCTTCTTATTGTGGGTCTCCTTGGTGCCTTAGTTGGATACATCATGAAGAGAACATAGAAAGAGATCAGGTGGAAACTTCGATTTATCATGTAGTACTTTAGTACATTATACAAGTCTTATATTGATAATTTTCTCCTTATATGGAGTGTTTATTTGTCCCTGGTATGTAATTTTTTTATTGAGAATGATTGTGAGATTTTCTAGTTACAAGGTTAAGAAGGTACTCTTAAAATGTTTTAGGTGAATTCTGCTTTCTAAAAAAAGTTGGTTAACAAGGTACCTGTCTTTTCAACCTCTGCTTTAAATTTGCAACTCCATTCAAACGTGAGGTAAATAATTCTTGATGCCACAAACTATCGCATAATAAGGAGAGTAGGGTTGTATTTATCCTATATGCGGTACCTTGTAGGATCATTAAGTAAACCAAACATAAGAAGTCATTTGAATAATCTACGGTACCAACACAACATCTAAATTACAATTCAACAATCTTACGATTGAACCAAGCCCAGCCCAAAACATTCAACAAAAGGATACCCAAACTAGACATTAAGATTTGCTCACTAAATTCATGCCAATTTCGCGAATGATGCCTCTGCCTCTACCAATTCCACATCCGCCATGCTTTCATCCCCTGGCGTCGTACTCTCCTTATAAACATACCATCTAGCTGCCACCAGATACAAGAAAAAGTTCACTAGGCACATTGCTGCCAATAACCAATAGAAATTGTACAGTTTACCTTGGTTTAAATTGTCAGCAAGCCAGGCATTATGCCCAGTCTGTCCTGTTATTTTGTGAACGACTGTAACCAGAATTGAGCTAACAAAAAAACCTAAAGAAAGTGTGCTGAGAAACAGCCCAGTGCTCATGGTTTTCATACCCTTAGGACACTCCCTCAGAAAGAAATCAAGCTGGCCTATGTATGTAAACGCTGCGCCGGATCCTACAAGGAAGAATTGCGGCACCAACCAAAACACGCTTATGGGAACAATTGCTCCTTTTTTGAGATAAGCTGGATTTGATCTGGCAACCTTTAGCCGCTTGATCTCAGTCAGAGCAGCTGCAATCATGGCAAGAGTGGACATCACAAGGCCTACCCCGATCCGTTGGAGTGGGGTTAGGCCATGTGGGTTGCCTGTGAAGCGGCGAGATACTGGGACGACAATTCGATCATAGATTGGAACAGTAAGGAGAATAGAACTGACAAAAAAGACAGTGAGGGATCCTGCTGGGATTTTAAAGGAATGGCCGAGGTGGCGGTTCATGGTGGTTGCCTGAGCCACTGAGAATGTGGTAATTTGCGCATAGACGGTCCAGAACATGATGGTTGTTGCCCAAATCGGGATCATTCGGGCTACTATCTTTACCTCTTCGACATCTGTTAAAGTAGATAATTGCCATTTGCTTTGTTTGGTTAATGATGGATCTTTGTTGATTGCAGCATGATCTAGGAAACTGGAAAAGACAGCAATAAGAAAAGACCATGCCAGATGCCAATTTTAGCTCACATCTTTTCATTATGAAGTAGTTAGTAATGAATTTCATTGCAGCATCTACAGTTTTTACTTTTTAGTCTTTAACGGTTTAATTTAAAAGATATTTATGGTTGACCAATCAAATTCTAAATTGATTTAAGTTTAATGCCTGCTCTATCAAATTGATGTAAAACAGATATACAACTTCATTTTTTTTAATAATATCTTTAAAATATCATATGAATGTATTATAAACATTGAATGTACATCATAATTAATTACCCATTGCATTTTATCATATTCATCTCATATGTAATTGCTAATTTTATAGGATGCTTTCTATTTTATACTTTGATTGTCAGTGGACCCCTTGCTTATATTTGACTTCTAATATCCTATGTGACATTATATATATCTGGATAAATAAATTTTTCATAAACCAAGCTTTCCATTTATATATTAAGATAAATGAAGGGTAACTTGGATTTTCAGATGATGAACAGGTAAACTAAAGTAATAAATTTAAAATATTAATATACTAGAGATCAATATCTTCAGATTTTGCCTAAATTAAATAAAAGTAATCTAGATGTGTTCTAGAGAGCAATATATAATAGAGATCAATATCTTCGTGTGAACATGTGATCTTGTTTGTGTGAGAGAGAGAGAGAGAGAGAGAAGAAGGATACCGGAACCGCTTTGTATGTGGAAGCTTTTGCGTAAGCTTGCTTCTCATAGATCTATCTTCTTCTCCTTCTACGTTTTGCTCATCTCCATCCCCATTGTATAACAATGGCGGGTCTGCCGGCAACTCAACCTTCCTCTTCCTCCATGCAGCCACAACAACAGCAGCGATTTGTGTCAGAGGACTCCCGACAAGTTTCTTGAATCGGTACCTCTTTGTTCCTGAAAGAAACATAATCAACCCAAAGCAAATGGCCCCGACACAGAGCCCATACCCCCACTTCCTGCCGAAGTTGTCCTGGATATAGACCAAAACCGTCACGGCTAGCAAAGAGCCAATGCTAATTATGAAGAAGAACCAGTTGAAAAACCACATCATTTGGACCTTTTCAGCTCGATCTTTCTCGTCGAACTGGTCAGATCCGAAGCCTGACACGCTCGACTTGAGTCCACCAGTGCCGAGTGCGGTGAGGTAAAGCGCAAAGTATAGCACGCCTAACTGTGAGCTCGAAGCTCTAATGCAGGTAGAGGTTTGAGTGCTGGGGTCGGTAGTGCATGCCGGTGGACGTAGCCTATGTACGGCAGTTGATATGGTTAAGATTGTCACTCCCTTTCAAAAGAAAAGAAAAGAAAAATGATAGAAAAATGCCAAACATGACTAACAAATACAGCTGTTGAAAGGAAATGGTTATTACTGATAAATAATTTTAAAGATATAACCTTGCCTCGCATAAAAGCAAAATATTTTAATTATAAGTTCTATATATATATATACTCTAATGAAGGCTTTGAATTGGTGTTAATGCAACCTTTTATTTATTATATAGTAACTATTAATGCATTAAATCAATAAAACATCACATAATTATCTGTTCTCCTACATAAACTGGCCTACTAATTAAGCTCATATTTTTCTTCAAAATCAATCCCTTAAAGTTCTTGCTAAAAAAGAAAGAAAGATGTGAGCTAGAGAGAGATCGTGGCAGATGCTGCAATGCATGTTCATCGATCCTTTTTCATATATAATATAATTAAAAGAAGAAGAAGCAAAGGTCTTACTAAAGCCTGGACAGCAGCAAAGATAGCGATGGTGAGGTAGCGGCCTAGGAAGCTATCAGAAACAAAGCCACCAAATAGACACAACATGAATGATGTTCCCATGAAGTTGGTTACTGTGTTGGCAGCCTCGGCGTTGCCCAGGTGCATGGTGCCAATCAAATAGGTGATAAAATTTACTGCTATTCCTAGTGTTGTCAGCCTCTCACACAATTCCACACCTATCAAAGTATCAATGAATATAATTTAACTTTACTATAAATTAATACAAGATATTTCTAATTTGAGGTTTCTAGGCATATTTTTATACCAGAAATTAGAGATTCCTTCACACTCTATTCAAATAAAATTTGCATTGAATTTGCCTTTGACCTCCTTACATTAATTTGACAGAAGTTTTTGTCAGAAACAATTTCCTTCCAGTTATCAATCTACAATTAATTATACATACAGTAAGATCCATAGACTTATATTAGCTCTTAACTTCTTATACTACTTCATTTCAAACTTGATATATAGTTCCACTAACACTAAAGTAAGATGATCAACCTGCCAATTTTTGGTTCACCCATTCATAGCAAAAGAACTATATATACTACTCCATTCAGTATAGTGTATATATATATATATATATATATATATATATATATATAATATCCAATGGTGGTAATTAATTAACTCATGAAAATAACATACAAAACTTTTTTTACCCATCTTACAAATTAAGCTCTCCAAAAAGCATTTATTCAAGTCTTAACTAGAGCAAATTGAATAGAAAAAGTTGATATATTAATTGTGACCTAATATCATAGCTGCACTCAACCAGCCGCCTGATCTGGCTCGGACGGCAGGACGACCCTTGGAATCCCATGCATCTGGTAACATGTCAAGTGCCTCATCCTCCTTTTCAGCAATCATGTTCTCTCTTCTAACTTCAGTGAATATATAATTAGCAGTGCTTTGGTTTGGAGTGTTAAGAAATAAGAAGGCTAGCTACTGTTTATATAATGCAAAGGCAAGGCAAACTGGTCAGACTCTGCAACTTCATATAATTTGTGGAGCCCAAGTTTTAAGGTCCTTTTTACCTTAATTAAATTTGGAGCTTAATTATGGATGAGTAAATAACACGCAAGTGCATGGCTTTGTCCTCAGTAGAGCCACGTGTATATATATGTTGCCATATTATTATTATCAATGTAGACTTTGGTTGAATTGAGAATCCTTTATCATTTTAATTTATTGGTTTTGTTGTAGATATATATTACTTGCCGTACGTTTAATGAAACACCAACTAAAGTATAACTGATTAATTAAATTTCCATTTACCATTTACTACTTTGAGGACCCATGTGATGACAATGGTATCATGTCATGAAGATGCTCTCTCTGTATTGGACTGCTGAACATGATCTGATCTGCATATATATATTTAGAGAAATTCTTGTCCAAAAATTCACCAAATTCATGTACAATTGAAGCGCTTTTATTATCTTTTCCATTTTCTCTCTAGACGCAATATAAGTTATATACAGTAAACAAGAAAAGAGCCTATAGCGACTTACTGTAGTCATGACCCAAATTGTCTACTCGATCCTCATATGCAGGTTGAAGCAGTGAATTGTAATAACTCTCAAAATTAAAGTCACAGGAGGAATATATAATTCAAAGTATTTAATTACATACCGTAAGTCTTTGTTTAGCCTTAATTACTCCTTAAGTCCTTATCCTCCATTAACTCCATTAATTAATCCATGGATATGTGGGCCCTGCTTATCTTGTCGTTTCTAAGGTCCCATCTCCCCCATAAACGGTCCAGTTTGGATTCATTCCATCAGACAAAGAAAAGAATAAGATTACCAGACATGGTCAAACTTATTTTGGGCCTAGCTAGAATAAATTAAACTCAAAACTCGCAATCCATCCTTGGTACAACCTCCGACATATAAAGCGAGATTGAGCCCATATTAAAGGCTCATTTACATCAATCAAGCACACAACTTGTTCGACGAAATGCCCAAGGAAAGCAATTCCAATTACAAGTTACTCGTCCCAGTTTCTTCTGGTCCAAATCCATATATGATTCTTGTTAGATCATGTCACATAGTCCAACAACTCAGACTTGATCCATCAAAAGTTCAAATCATCATTTGCCTCAGAGCATAACCCGCCAGTACAGCAGTCAACTGTAGAGTTTATACTAACAAGTAACTTCCATAGGTGGTACCGGGACGAAAAAGAAGAAACAAATTAAGTTGTACTATTGGAGTCGTGAATAACCGAGGAAACAGAGTAGATCATATAAGGTTTTATTAAACTTAATTATAGAAGACTATGGATAACGTTAATTTGGGCCCGGCCCAATTGAAAAGTGTAATTAGGGGTGCAAACGGATCGGATACGGATCGGATAGTGGTAAAACCATATCCGTATCCGTTTTTATTTTTCCGGATACGGATACGGATCGGATATTAAACGGATACGGATACGGTTCGGATATTAAACGGATACGGATACGAATCGGATATTAAACGGATGCGGATACGAATACGAATATCATTCGGATACATAATACGGATGTTGTATTAAAATTAACTTATTATTCAACAAATTAATTTTTCAAATAAAAATTATTTAATAAACATAATTATTGTCAGTCTCTCAAATAATAATCACACTATCATCTCCGCATGTTATTGTTTAATTTTTGTTTACTAGAATCATGTTTATATATTCATGTACATAATTATAATAATCAACGTAAGAAACAAAAATTTATTTCTTACGGTGCTAAAATCTTCTACAGTTGAAGGCTTAAAGCACCGTTATTTTATATTTACTTTTTGAAATTGTAGGTTCAAGTGTCAGCCTTTAGTATATTTGGAATTTCAATGTAATTGGTATGAGGATAAAATGAATCCAAGTTGACAACAGCTGTTTACATGTAATACTGTGGTGAGAGAATGTAACAAAAGGAATAAAGTAAAAAGATTAGTAGTGGGTTTTGCGGAGCAGAGGGCTTAATGGATATCCGAAATCTAAAAATTTACGGATCCGTATCTGTATCTGCTTCTAAAATCAAAACCGTATCTGTATCCATATCCGCATAATTTATATCCGTATCCGCATCCGTATCCGCAAATTATCCGTATCCGAATATCTGTATCCGCAAATTATCCGTATCCGAATATCCGTATCCGCAAATTATCCGCATCCGAATATCCGTATCCGTAAAAAGTTACGGATACGGATAATATCCGTATCCGTAACCGTATCCGCTTTCAAAAATTGAAACCATATCCGTATCCGTATCCGCATAAGTAATATCCGTATCCACATTCGTATCCACAAATTATCCGTATTCGTAAAAAATCGGATACGGATCCGGATCCGCACGGATAATATCTGATCCGTTTGCACCCCTAAGTGTAATACTATTTTGAGAGATGTAATGATGCTCAATTGTATTGTAAATTAATCGATCATCCGATTTCAGTTCCAACTTCCAAAGAATCCCTTCATTTAAAACAAATATAAATAAACAAATTAAGAACGATCGACCCCTTCCATTACATAGAAATATACATCACAATGGAAAACACATAATAATAATATGAACTTCATAGAAGTTACTTTATTCAATGAACAAAATATCATAAAAAGGTCCTAATTAAATAGTTGTAGTGCTTTGCTCTCCTTCAAGTTTGGGTTCTTCGCCCTTCGTCTTCTTCCTCAGCTTGCACGGTGTACGCACGTGGTGTCCAGTTGTTGCCACCTCAGCATCTGAGTTAGCCAGCTTCCAGCGACGGTGGCAATGGTGGCGGTTGTGTGCAATGGCTGAACCGAACCCTGCTCCTAGAAGGAAAGCTAAGCCATACTTGAAGAACGCCATTAATTGCTATATGCTGTTCCGTTAATTTGGATTTTGAAATGGCTTTGGATTTTGATGGGAACTCGCAGAGGATTGTCAGCTTTATATATAAGAAAAAAGGAATAAAACAGAGGTTGAAAAGATGTGTTGGTCTTCGTTTCTTTCTTGGCCCCTTGTCCAAGCTCCTCTACATTTTCCATCTAATAAAATATTTGTTCTTGCTTTTTTATATTGAAATAGTCAGCACTCATCCTGCCGACATTTTTATTGATATCCAAAGTTTAATAGGAATTAATTAATGTATCCAGATAAAAGTTATAAAAATATCTGTACTGGTTTTTTTTATATTGAAATAGTCAGCACTCATCCGGTACTCAATTTAATTCAGTACCGGTCGGAAAATGGACGGTACCTAAAATATTTTTTTAATACAGTACCGGTCATTTTCGGACCGATACTTAATTATTTTTTTTTTTTTTAGGATGGGCATAGCATAGTTGGCTAGAAGAAAAAGTCGTAGGGAACTCGGATTGAAGTACCGATGTTTTTTTTGACAGTGTCGTATAACACTAAAGTTTAGTGTTCGCATGCGCTAGTGAATTTAATTTGACAATAACCAGTATTCTAAAATTGAGTATCGATGCTTTATGCACGGCCTAACGACGGCAGAAGTGCATCAATGTGTCATTGTAAAAACATCAGCGACGCACCGATGTTTTTTAGCACTACCCTGCTTAATTGCCAATGCTAAGTCTAATAAAACATCAGCGACGCACCGATATTTTTTTAGCACTACCCGGCTAATAGAACATCGATGTTTCATTGCAAAAACATCGATGATGCACCGATACATGCAACCAATGTAACACACGCATCCAACTAAATGCATTTGTTTGATCTTAGCCAATCCGAGTTTCCTACAACTTTTTCTTCTAGCCAACTATGCTATGCACATCCTAAAATAAAAAATAAATGAAGTACCGGCTAGAAAATGGCCGGTACTGTATTAAAAAAAAATTGGGTACCGGTCATTTTCCGGCCGATACTGAATTAAATTGTGTACCGACCAGAAAATAGCCGGTACGGATATTTTTATAACTTCCCATCAGATATGGGTATATTAATTTCTATTAAACTTTGGATATTAATAAAAATGTTGGCTCATCTTACGGTACATATAGAGTGGAAAAAATGTGCCATGCCGTGACTAACACGCCATGACTTTCGTCCCTTGCCGTGCCGTGCTGTGCCGTGACCAAGTTAATTTTTCATGTGCCGTGTTGTGACCAAAATGTCAAGGGGTGGTCACGGCACGCGAATGGTCACGCCACGTGAGTCACGCCGTGCCTAAACGTGTCGTGAGCATACGTGACTCGCGTGGCTCACATGACCATTTAATCATAATTTATGTTAGTTTATTCAAGATTCACCATTAAATCAATATCTAATGGTCCTAATTACACGTGACTCGCGTGACTACGTGTCGTGCCGTGCCGTGACTAAATCTTTCACGTGTCGTGTCGTGCTGTGCTAAAGTTTTAAAAAATGAGCACAGCACGCGAATGGTCAAGGCGCGGGACACGCGAGTCACGGCACGTAACTGACACGCTTGTCGTGCCGTTCTGTGCCGTAACCGTGCCGTTCCGTAACAGAACCGGCTCCGCCGTGCCATTTTTTCCACTCTTGGTACATACATTGTAGAAAACCTGATCCTGATTCCTGACCAAATATATAATTTGTCTGCACTCATCTAATTATTTTGTTCTTAAACTCAAGGACCGGATATAACTAGGAATGTAAATTCATGTTGTGTGGTGAAGTATCGTGCCATAATCGATTTAATTTTTTATGTGTGGTGTATACGTTTGTAAGTTTGGACGAGTTTCTAATGAAATGGACAATAGTCTTTTATTAAAATTAAATAAAAATAAAAATAAAAATAAAAAATTGTGAGAAATAATTACGACACACGAATGATTCTAGTCACGTTAATTTTTTTGTTTGATTGATCACATGTAGTCATATTTGTTATGTTTAACAATTCTTTTTTGTTGCAAATTTATTTTAAGAATGAAGTTACAAAAAAAATGTCAAACATAAAGATAAAATTGTAAAATAAATAAATAATGTGTAAAAATTGATTTATTGTTCGAAATTTGAATTGATGTAAATATATAAATTTTATGTTGTTTTGATTAAGTGTAGTAATGTTTGCTCACATATCAACGAGTGTGTGTGGAAAGATAGTCCAGTATATATATAACCAATATGTCATGTTGTACCGTGCCGTGAAAAACCACATCATACTGTGACATGTATGAACTTTTCTACATCCTAAATATAACTTCTTTTCTCCTTATTTGTTATTATATCGGTTTAAACTTTCGAAATAACCAATGGCCCATCAAAACATCAAAACAATTAATATCCTCATCAATATCAATACAAGACACTTTATTTTATCCCCTTTCTAATTTTATCTATTAGGAGCTTTTATCGAAAATAAAATTGATCGATTTAATTACTCTTTATCTCCATATTTATTTGCACCACCTAACTATTGTTCTTGTTGATTAACAAATTATTTATAAATTAATTGCATTTAGTTGCTCAAGTCAATTGAGTTGTAGCTCTGTTTCTTTGGTATATTCAAATACTGGAAATGAGGTGATACTTTGTTGGTTTTATTTAAATTTTTTTGTGTTATTATTCCATTTTAAATAATGTCTATATTAATTGCAATTAGCAACAAAAATAAAAGAAAAGAAAATTAGAAGGATGCTGTAGTTTAATTGGAGTATTTATTTAATTCCATACATTTCCAAAAGTAGCAAAACAAGAAGAAGAATATTAGTACGCTAATATATATGCTATAATATATATCGCATAATTATATATAGCTAGATTGAAACAGAATACAAAAAACAATTAATATGGATCAGGTATACATAAAGTAGCAAATATATATTAACACACTCTCTCGATCTTCAACTTCATTCCGAATTAATCCTCCTCTTCGTCAATCTTTTTCTTGGTAGGGGCAGGTTTGCGATGTGCCTCTTCATATTTCTTAGCCATGGCGATGCTTGAGTCCGCGACATTTCTAACATTGGGCACCTTGTAATTCTGTGCTACATATATGCCAAAAGCCGTACCAACAATGAAAGGGAAGAACCTTCGAACTAAACAAATCATTTTATCAATTCAATTATTAATTTCTTTTTCTCTTCTCACTCTCAGGGGCTGGGCTGCCTATTGTCGCACTGCAGCTTGTATTTAGGTTGAAATTCTAGTGGAGAAGAGAAGACGCGAGATAAATAGTTTAGTATGATGCAAACACTGAGGCGTTTGTCAAAATACTTCTCCATTCTTCAAATCACTGGAGGTAGCCGGTGTGTCATCGTTTGTTGTTGTATACTTGTATGGCAATGTATGCTGTTCCAAGGAAAAGCTGGACTGGAGAGAGGTCATAATTGGTCAACGCTTCTGCCTTGACCCCTGGTCCAAGAAATACAAGCACTTGATGCCCAAGTTCTTTTTGTTGCGAAGATCGTTCAACAAAAAAATGATCTACAATAATTATCAAAATTACGGGATGTCACAATTTTGAAATTAGATATTTATCTATTAATATTTATTTCTCTTAAATATTTCTTCATAAATGATCGATCTACATTAAAAGTCATCATACTTAATCTGAGATTTGCCTAATTTGATTGAACAAATAAACAATTGACATTTACTTTCTCCCTGCCAAAACTAAAAGGCTCTTAATTAGGCACAATCTTTTTCAAGATATTTTAACTAGAGTCAGAAGATAAATAATGACTCTAGTTTGTCGGACTGTCATTTTTCCGAGATATTCAGTTTAACAATAATTTTTAAAATATATAATATGTACAAAATACAGAACATATAATTTTTTTAAAATTATCTGATTAATATTAGAGGAGAAACTGTAGGTTCAAGCTATGTAGGAGTCAACCCTTTTTTTTTTTTTGTCAATCAGTACCGAACATTTTTTTTTCTTTCATTGACAATTTGATAATTCTTAAAATAAACAAGATGCACATGAAAAAAAAAAAAATAATGTGCAACATAGGAGTGTACACAGTTTGAGTTGATTAGATTTGTTCTATATTTTCAATCTGATCCGTATAGTCGAGATATGATTATCTCAATCCATAACTAATTAATCATTATAATTTTAAATCAATTGATATTGTAATTCACATGAGTAAAAAAAAATTAGATACACAGAACAGACATTACTAAATAAAAAGTATTTGTAATGTCAACTGTAAAATAATTAGACATATATATATTTGATGCGCTAAATTATTACTAATCAGCTATCTTGCACATTGTTCAGTGAACAATAAATAATATATACAAAAAATAATAATTAAAATAATAAATTACACAGACATATATTTGTCAATATGTCCTCATTTGTTTCGCAGCCCCACAATAAAAAAAGAAGAAGAAAAGTAACTATTAAACACAAAATATATTTAATATTAGACTCATTATGCATGTTTGTAAAAAGTAATAATATATTCTGAGAATAAATTTAAACCAGCATAGAACTTAGCATCGGAGGACATATGCATCCAAAAAAAATTAGGGGGAATTTCGTGTATACCCCTCAAAAGCTTGAAAATGACGTATTTCTCTTCTAAATTTTGAAATTACGTATTTCCCCTCTAAACTTTCAAAACTCACAAATTTATCTATTTTATTGTCTTTTATAAACTCATTTTAAATTTATAAAATTCACAATTTACCTTTTATTAAAAGCACAAATTTTGGTAGCTTGTTTAAGAAAAATGCCGCTCTTATATTTGATCGGTTTTCGAGCGCAAATGTGTATTTTATAAAGGATAAAGGCTACAAATGTTTTATGCTTTTAATAAAGGGTAACATGGGTATTTTATAAATTTAAAATGAGTTTTAATATTAAAAAAAATGTATAAATTTGTTAGTTTTGGAAGTTTAAAGGGATAAATACATAATTTTGATATTTAGAGGGGATACGTAATTTTGAAGTTTTCGAGAGGTATACGTGATTTCCCCAAAAATATAACCAAAAATATAATTTTGAAGAAAATTTCAAAATTCATGAATGCAATAAAAGTAGAGAATCAGTCTTTGGTCAAGTGGCAAAGGTACATGAGTTTCATGTGGAAGGCCATCGGTTCGAAACTCACAAAATGAAAAAATACTATGTAATTTAAACAAGAGTTTGAAAGAAATTAGTAGGCTAAACCTCCACTTTTTATTTCAAAAAATAAATACAATAAAAGTATAAAACTAACCAAAAAAAAGGCTGGTAAGTTTGTTGAAAACGATTGCTGCAATATTGTCCGTATAATTTTTCGCGAGGTGCACACTTTACTGCCGTATTAAGAGCTTTAACACGAAATTGTGCACCAATCCAATCACAAAAGACTTTTCACATAAAGAGAGAGAGAGGACTGTTGCCTTTCAGGCTTTCAGCCTTTGGGTTGGAAAACACTGTCGGTGCGGGCCCACGGTAGAGTGGAATTCGTATCCTCTGCATTAACTCAAAATTTGAGTTAACGCAGAATAAATCCGGACTGTTCGATTTGTTTTGGCACGGATATTAAAGGGATCCTTGCATTTTATTTTGGGTCAGATTGGTTTTAAAGGGATCCTTGCACAGAGGTTATTTTGAGAAACTTGTTTCCCACCGGACGCCATAATTTACGAAAGTTGGTCCTCTGCTACGTACGTTCTCCCCTTCTCAAAATTAGAGCATTACTTTTTTCTCCTCACCATGCCCCTCAAACAATGGATCTCTATCTCCTCAAGTACCGTACTCTATTCGGTTTGGATTGAGTCCCAGCTGAATCTAAAGAAATTTGGTATCTATGGTGTGTGTGTGTGTATATATATATAGAGAGAGAGAGAGTTGGGCTACGGTACTTCGCGAAGTAAAACGAGTGTTTTACTTCACGTCTATATCTTCAATTTGGAATTTCAAAACGTCGATCCGAATCGTTCAAGTTGATCTCCATATTAAATTGTGCTTGGAGACCAAATTTTACATTTTTTTGAAATTGTTTATTATTTTTTTAGAATTTTTAAAAATCGTTATTTTCCAAAAAATTCCTGGACCATCAAAAACAACAATTTTCAAAAATTCTAAAGAAACAGTAAAAAATTTTCAAAAAATGTAAAATTTGGTCTCCAAGCACAATTTAATATGGAGATCAATTTGAACGGTTCGGATCGACATTTTAAACTTTGAAATCGCAAAATATGAGTGTGAAGTAAAACACTCGCTTTACTTCGCGAAGCACCGTAGCCCAACTCTCTCTCTCTCTCTCTCTCTCTATATAGAGTGGCTAATATCAAAACGTTTGCACCAAGCCCCTCGTGCAACCAAGTTGTTTTCGGATTTTCAAAGTCCAAACAGTCGATCCGAACCGTTAGATGTTTAATCTATATTAAAATATGCTTGGAGACCAAATTTTACATTTTTTGGAATTTTTTTACTATTTATTAAGCCACTTTGAAAATTGCAGATCCGGATGAACAGTAAAAGCAGTGCAACTAAATTCTGGACCATGTGATCAGCAATTTTCAAAGTGGCTTAATAAATAGTAAAAAAAATCCAAAAAATGTGAAATTTGGTCTCCAAGCAGATTTTAATATAGATTAAACATCTAACGGTTTGGATCGACTGTTTGGACTTTGAAAATCCGAAAACAACTTGGTTGCACGAGGAGCTTGGTGTAAACGTTTTGATATTAGCCTCTCTCTCTATATATATATGTCTGTTTTAAGATTCATGTCTGAATTAAAGAACAGTCTGAATTTAATAATTTTATGTTCTAATACTCTTGATATTGGAGGAGATCCGAATTCCAAAAACAGTAAAGTCTTATCTTTCAATACAAGAAAGATTGTATACTCTTATATATGAGTCCGCATCTTCTGTATTAAAGTCAAAAGAATATCTTTTGAGTTAATGCATCTCAGCCGTCTGATTTTAAACAGAGTCAATGCAGCTCCTCTCTATAAAGCAGGAATTCTTTAATATTAGTATGGATCTAGTCTGTATGGATTTTAAATAAAATTGGACGATTCAAATATATTAACTCAAAAGATTTTTTTTTAAGTTAATGCAGAGGATACGAATTCCTTATAGGCCCCGCAAATAACAAACAGATAGAAGTAAAAGTAGCAAGAATATGTAACCGCAAATTCTCTTCTTCAAGACTTGACAAATTCGTACAATAATGATCTCATCTTATAATATATGAACTTTGTCGATAAAGTCAAGCTCAAAATAGTTTTAAACTTTTAATCCTCAAAATAATAATAAAAAAGAGCAAGCAAACAATCTGCAACTAATTTAGCAAATAACAAAACAATTGGGACAATTCTGAAATCCAACTATAATGAATTCAAACGCCTTTCTTCACAAATATTCCATCTAAAATAAAAATCTATAATATTTTGAGTTTATTTGTACAAAATAAGGTTAAGAAAATATAAAAATGCTAAAACTTATCTACTATATTATATATATATATATAGGTATTTGATTTTTTTATGGTATGAATTCCTGATTTTGTGAGACCAACACTAACAGCCATAACAACTTATGGAATTCAAATATAGCATGAACCTCATTCTTTTAAGTTTTTTTTTTATATGAATAATGATAAAAACTAATATAAAAAGAAAAAGAATGGCGGATTACATTTAGAATATAGAAATCACATTTAATTGATTGGTCTTCGGAAAAGACCGTTTGACTTTTCCTATATTTATGGTCGTGTACTCGGACCAATGTGCAATGTAAGACCAAGCTTTTTGAATTTTCTAGTTCCGTAACCCTTTTTTTTATTACAATGAATAAACATATTTTCTCTAGTGTTCCTACTTAGGAAGCACCTCTTTTTGATACGGAAAATTTTACAAAATGTCTTTCATTTCTAAAAAGTCAAAACAAGATTTTTTTTATTTAAGATTTTTCATCAAAATATCCTTTTCAATCTCATGAACTTCATTTTTATCCTTCTCTTTCTCTTTTCCTTCCACTGACTTACTTCCACATATTTTATATTCTACATTTTTAATTTTTAATTTTACTATAGATAATTAACAATTTTATACATTTCATAATTCATAGAATTTAACATCATATTTTAGAATATTATTTATCAAGTACTATATCTAAACAAATTACAAAGGTCAAATGCATTCTATTTCAAAAAAATTAACCACAAAATATTTAATTTGCACCTCTCAAAATTTGAATACTTTGTAATCGCTTCAAGTTTCATATTTGAATATTATCAAATTGGGTTGATTTGAATTTTACAAAAGTTAATTTTACGGAAATTGATAATTGAAAAGTCAAATTTCAAAATAAAAATTACAATTTAGAATAAAAATGATATTTAGGAAATTCGATGTTCTTATTATTGGTCCATTTCTATTTCTAAGTTGTGAATTTTTCGTACTTTTAAATTTGAAATTTCTAATAAATTTTATTTCCAGTAAAATAATATTTAAAATTTGAATTGTTTTTAAAAATTCAAAGCTTTAATAGCAAATGTCAGGCTTTTAAGACCGGGTCTATGGAAACATTCATTCCTCTTCTCGGTACATGATGCTTATTTGTTCCCTTCCATGGAAACCGGCTTCATTTAATTAACATATTAATTAAATCTCTTATGTCTACAAATATGCATCAATCTCCACACTAGCTAGCTAACAAGTAAGCTAAAAACCTTCCCCTAGCTATCACCCCCTCTCCCAACCCCACCTCAAAAAAATACGAAGCCTCACAAATTAAGCAATGTCCTTTGCTGCCAGCATGAGTAGCATCCTAATAATAATCCTTCTGATCTCTTCTTTCTTGCCTGTTCATTTTTGCCGCTCATTACCAGTAACTCATATTTCAGAGAAGGTTAGTACAATGCTGTCTTTCTTTATTTTATCTTTAATAGCAAATAATTGTTTTCTTTTTAATTTGGTCACATATATTACTTACTAGCAAGTAGCAACAGTTGGGGCTAATTTAATTTAGTTCCTATATATGTTGAGGTAGAAGTTCTTTGCCCAATTAAGTTGTTGTTGGAGCAATTAATATATGATGCATCTTGTTTATTCAGATCTTTCATATAGCCATGATTAAATCAAAGTACTACTATATAATGAATGATGTGTCTCTAAAGTTCATTAATTATCATTATTCATCAAGTCCAGTAATATAATATATATAATATGCCTGCACATGTTCTCATACTTTAATTTTTCCTATAATAATCTTGCTAGTATAAGTTACATGCATGCATGGTGACCTTGTAATGGAACCAACAAGTTTTTTGACAAGGACTTCATTTAGTTCCTGCAGCTTCTTGTTGGCCAATAGCATTAATTGTTCCCTGAATTATTGCATCGCATATCAACTTCTTCTCTTTTGCTCCTGATTAGAATGTTGAAATATATATAAGCGTTTGTTCAAGTATTATTATGCAAGGGAGTAATTTTCATATACAACATTAATCTGAAATTCTGATCAATTATGCAACAAATTAAATTAATAATGATTCTTAAATGTAATGTTTCCATATACAAAATCAAATCCAATGAATGCAATGCAGGCTACGTATCTGGTGCCAGAGACGGTGAAAGGGTATGTGCTGCAGAACACAGATGACATGTCGAAGAGCATTTTATCGAAAAATGAACAATCAAAGTATTTCACTGGAAGTAAAGATGGTAGTACAGAAGAATATAATCAAGAAGAAATGAAGTACAGATCCATCAAGGGTTGGAGAAAACTAATAGTTGTTAGTGAGACGAAGGCTAAGTCGAACAGGGAGTCTTCGCATGGTGGACATAATAGAAAGAGAGGCCGGGGTATCGATATAGATTATGATCCCCCAAAGACCCACCCGCCGTCGCATAACTAGCTAGCTAGAGACGTACGGTTAATTAATTAAGACTTTGTGATTATAACCTAATAATTAACTATAATTAGCGTTTACTTTGCCAAATTATGAGAATGGTTATATCTGGGGTTTTCTTTAATTGATATGATATAAAATTTTTGTTTCTTTTGTTCTTGTGGTATGTGTGTGCATATATATTAATTTAATTAGTGTTCAAGGACTTCTTCATGCATATGTTGCATGTTCCCTCTGACTTGATTTTTTTTTTTTTAAAGAAAAAACTCTGACATAATTAAATATTACCAAATACTGGTAAAGTATCATTAACTGAAAGAACAAGTAGAAGATCTAAGTTCACAAAAAAATATTGGCCTATGCGGGATGAGGCGACATGTCTGCTTTAATTAAGGTAGCATGAGCACTATTCCCATGCAAGTGCACTTACATCCAGGAGCTAGCTAGCTAGTTGCTTCCTTTGCATTTTCCTATCTGCAGTACAAGTGGTTGACTTTTAATTAATTCCTCAATATTTTACCAGCGATAACATTTCCTCGTTATTTGTTTTGTGCTTAATTAATTAAATTGTGTTTTCCAGACACAGACAGCGTTTGTAAATGAAAATCTTGCTCCTTCCCAACGTATCTATTTTATCTCCCTATAATAAAAAAATTACAACTATGGATTGGACTACATCTAGTAAATCGTACAACTTTTATTAGGAGAATTTTTGTCTGTAGAAAATATTAAAAAATAAGAAAAAGAGTACTGCAAGTTTCTACCAATTCAAAGTTTGAATTAGTTTGCATTGGTAGAATTCCTACCTAGTCAAACAAGTTGTTATTTTTTTTTATATTTTCTCTGTTAAAATATAAAAAGCTTTAGAAAAATAGATGGAGTCTTTGTAATATATTTAAATTTTAAGATACTTTATCTATTTTGAAAAAAAATAATTCATATTTTAGTAAAAAAATGAAAAAGTCTGGTTTAGATTTTACCGATCTCAACTTTTGCAAACTTTTGAGTCGGTAAAATTTCTATTGATTTTTCTACTCATAAAAATCTACAAGTACTCTTTCTGTTTATGTTTCTTGTTTTTTAATACTTTCTACAGACAAAAAATTCTCGTTTAGTAAGCAAGAAAACTAAAATATTGCTAATGTTTATGGGTCAAACCTAATCGAATTAAGTCAAACTCGTCTTTAATTTGGCTACTGAGGCATTGGAGCAGATTAATTAAACTCGGTTAATTTAGCTAGTTTCAAAATCATTAGCTGAACAAATCAGAGGAGATAAGGAAACAAATTCCTCGGAATATTTACTGACTAATTGTTTTTTTTTCTTTTTTTCTTTTTTTACTGGTGGCATTGTAAAAAACATAAAGACGGAAACTAGAAAATGGGTTCAATTTGGTTGAGGGCTAGTGTGGATGCTTCTTATAGCTAGTGTGATTTAAGATTTTTTTTAATTTTTTATTATTGTCTCGTTGTACTGTGACTGATATTTTATAACCATTTTGGTACAGTTAATTAGCCAACTAAATTATATTATTCTTGGAATGAACCTTAGTGGGCATTTACTTTCTCGTAACTAGTGTCATAATTAAATAAGATTTCTCGTTATCATAGGCAGACCGGTACGTTCCAACATTCCCAACACTGATCTAACAGCTAGCATTGAATAAATATTGACTTTGTATATATCTGACTTTAATTGCTTGCTCTTTCTTACTAGCTAGAACTTGCACTTCATGACTATCCTCTTAATTTTAATATGGAGTTTTTTTTATAGTTATTGGTTTCAGATACGAACTTAATTGCTTCAGCGTCGTCAATTCTCAAAACAAGAGATAGACAAGTGTAACATGCAGTAAGGCATGATCGATAATGGTTATCGTTTGGAGACTGGAAAGTAGCTGCCATTTTATAACAAAACGAACAAATAAACTAAGGAGTCACACTAATTTCCATCAAAATCAAGTCGAAATGCAAAATATTTTACATACATTGTAGAAAAATGAGACGTATAATATACAACAGTTATACATCGTTATTTGAGTTATAAAACACACCAACTTCAAAACTTATTAGATAGACTTCGAACAATGAATCCAAATCATTTAAACCGATGTACTTTATGAGTTATGCGTTCATATGCAAAATTTATCATTTTTCGAATTATTTTAGTACCAAGTCAAACAGTAAAAAAAATGATAAAAATGAATGTATTAAAATTAACTTAACTTCCATATTTTATTGCTTGACTTGATACTAAATAAATTCAAAAAATTATAAATTTTGCAAGTAAACGCACAACTAATAGATAAGATTGGTTTGAACAATTTGGATCCATTATTTGAAGTCGATTCAATGAATTTTGAAGTTCGCAATGTATGGATTGAAATGACACTAATGTCATACTAGCCAGACTCATACAAAATTGTTGATATCCATCATAGTTATAATTTATTAACCTATTAACTAACTTATTATTGGTAGGCCCTGAATAAGAAATTTGAGCATAGTTATATACAACATAGATAACTTGCTGATGATCAACACCCTCAAAATGAACTTCTACTGCAATTTTTTTTTTTTTTGGAGAACTTAGCAGTGGCTGCTTCTACTGCAAATAAAAAATTATCGCAATCAAGGATAACTTTGCATGCAACCACAACCTTGATAGCAATGTTGGAAGAATTATTCCAACATAGAAAATTTCCCTATCTTAATACGATCAGTAAATGTAAACGAAATTACAAACAAAAACTTCCTTGGTTAACTCTCTATAGTCTATACTCCAAGTAGTCTGATCATACATGTGGATTAAACAGGCATTTAATCGGGCGTTAAGACCGTTTTTTACAGCACTACTCTGATCATACATGTGGATACAACAAGAAAGAGACATTCTAAAGAAACGAGCAAATATGCAAGTAATTCTGCATCCAAGGCTATCTATGTATCAGAAATTGTAAATCATAGAAAGTGTTTCGATTAGCAGTAGTTCATGTGCACCCAGAAAAGCCTCAAAATATCACCAACATCCCTGCAAATTGAATAAAATGTTATACATACAATATGTAACAAATATCTTCCACTACAGAATGGTCTATATATATATGCCACAGTTAGATACATGTCAGTGAGGTATGACAGAACACTTAAGGGAAAGTAATTAAGATTCCCGTAGACAATGGGTGGGACTCGAAGTCTCCCGGCCCTCATTTAATTGAAGATCCTGACCCCAAGAGTAACAGAGAGGACATATAATTTAACAAGTGAAAAAGAGACAATATAACAACATCAATTTAGCCTCAAAAAACACAACAGTTCCTTTGTGAACAACAAACATATAATGCAAAATTTGTGACTAAATATAAATCAATAAAGACATCAATATTACCTTATTATGATCTGCAGCATAGTTGATCTTCCGACGGAGCTCGTCCAACAGCGAAGGACAAGTACTTGCTAAACTAACATACTCTTTGCTCAGAGCAACTAGAACAAAATTCTTCGGCTTAGTTATAAATTCAAGGCATTCCTTTTTGAGGTCATTGCAATTGTGCTGCTCAGCTACAGCAAGAGAAGACACAACAGTATCAATTGAAATCATCCTGCACAACCTCTCCACACACAGGGTCTTCAACCCCTCCAGTGCATACCTATCGGCAGCCACAAGTAAATGCTGGTACAATACAGTAGAAGACATATTCATGTCCAAGGTTCCTGCCTTTACGAGGTCGTCCATAGCAGGTACGGAATCAGTGTACATGAAATAAAGCATTGCTCTAAAAACCAGCACTTTCATATCATCTATTTCTATGCATTTACAGCTCCTTTCGATCATCTGGCCAAACAGTTCCGCTTTGAATACTGGTGAACGGCTAGCAAGTATTAATCTATGAGCAGAAATATTCTCTCCTTCCACTTTAAAAGTCACATCAGTTTCCTCCTGCCTTTCTAGTAATGCACCAAGCTCTCCAGCCAAATTAAAGGGAAAAACTCCAATAGAACAATTTTTAAGCATTGCACAAGGCTCATTTATCCCAGTAATAGAACAAATAACTATGAAATAATCATCTCTGATATAATCCAACTCTAAATCAGACCTGTTCATGAAGGTACTATAAAGCCAGCTCTGTTTACCATTAAAAGTATCAGTTGACCTTATCCAAGATTCTGATGTCGGCCTACCATATTTATTTAGTAGACCCAGTTCATATTCTGCTGTGACGCTCGTAGAGGTAGAGGTGGTTAGGAGTTGAAGACAGAGAGAGATGTAGGTGCCTTTTTTGTTGGCATCAGATCCATGAGGATAGTATTTAATGCGCCAAATATGGCCCCCGGCAGAGAATTTGGGAGTGGTGACGAACTCGCCGATGCCAATTTCTTTGGTTTTGGAATTTTCAACTTTGAATTGGTAGCAACCCCTTGCTATTTGCACGCTGATAGAGTTAGGAGAGCCCGAGGCCATATCAGATAAGTAAAGGAAGAACTGCAAAGAAATAGATGCATTGAAGAGAATTAAGAAAGGTACTACGTATAAGATATATGCTGCGCGCAATATTGTTGCATAAGAATGGGTCTCTCTTATCTTTGACCCATTTACCAAATGAGATTTAGAAAAAATAATAAATCAATTTGGTAACATCCATCTAAGCATGAAGCAGCCCTAGCCAACCCTTGATAAGAAATTCAACGTTGGCCCAGATAACAATTGCCGAGTGGTACTGGCATTCATCATGATCAGACAGAATTATTGTGCAACCAGTTTGGTTTTGTTGGATTTTTAATTTTGGTACTGTTAAGTTCAATTTTTTTATTTGAAGTATGGAGTCTTCTCCATTAGTGAATGTACTAGTTAGTAAAGGCACGCATACCAGCCACAATATTTGTTTCTCGCCGACAATGCAAGTAAACCTTAAAATGATAATGATAATCTACTTGAATGCGGAGATTCTTAAGCTAATTAATTTTGACAATCAAACTAATTAAGGCACAATGATGACATTTAATTCATCTCATGACCATATATAAAAGAATATTAAATAGGGTTTATGCAACAGGCCGGGATTCAGGAGAGGAGAGAGTATATAGCTACCTTTAATTTCAAAAGATGAACAAAAAATGGGGGAGACAGATTAGGCAACAAAGGTTTCAACTAAAAACCAAGAAATGAGGAAATTGGTGGAGACGACGCGACGGTCGCCGGCGAGTTGAAGCGACAATAAGTAGCCAAGTAGGAGAAGCGCATATATGCAGTATGAAAACCACCTTATAATTTGGTTTGGTGTATCTAATTTGTGACTATTTTAATCGTGGGGAGGGGAAACCATAAAGGGCCTGATTTAATTTGGATTATAACTATGATATATAATAATGGGGGAATCGGTTATATACTCATCAAAGCTTTTGAATTTGGATATTTGCCCATATCCTATTCAAATTTGAGGTAAATTTTGTTTTGAATTTGGATATTTGTCCATATCCTATTCAAATTTGAGGTAAATTTTGAATAGGATATGAGCAAATATTCAAATTCAAAAGTTTTGATGGTATATAACCGATTATGCCTATAATATAAGACCCAACCCAGTTCTATTAATTTGGATAAAGCTTTCCTATATGAATTCCAATCCCCTGAATTAACCTAAAGTTTAAGTTTAGATCCGGACCGTCCGATCATATTCAACACGAATATTAAAGGGACCTTCGAATTCCAACCCGAGTTGGATTGGCTTGGATTCTAATCGGACGGTCAGTATTCTCAACTCAAATTTTGAGCAATTTTAGGGGATCCGGACTTTTTCTAGATGACCTGCCCAGAAAAGAAAGAGAAGATTATTTTTTTTCTCATTATTTATTTCTGTATACAATTGTTTTTCAAAATAAAAAAAAATGAAAATATTTAAAAAAATTCTGTTTATAGAAACAAGGAAAATTACGTCAATTCATTTTTAGACTGCACATAAATTGAACCAATATAATTGTAGGTTCAGTGGTTAAATATGAAAGTATTTAAAGAGTTAAAAGGATATACAAGATATATTAAGAATTTTAGAAGGGTCGAGGGATATATATTTTGGAGAGTTCGATCAAGGGTAAAATCTGAAGAGAATTAATGTATCACTTCAATAGTTATTTTAACAATTTTGATAAATATTTTTTTTTCAAGAAATTTGAAACAAAATGAAAAAATTGTAAATGAATTTATCGATATTTATTGTCCATATTGATAGTCTTAACTAAATGCAATTTATTCGGCATATTTCTTGCTTCAGCTTAGTCAATTCTCAAAACAAGCATCACATGCATATGGGATGCATGATAATGGTCGTCGTCGGAGGTGTATATCGGTTCGGTTCGATTAAAATCGAAATAAAGTAAGTAAATCAATTTTTTATTTGGTTTTAAAAAATACAACCGAATTGACAGAAATAAATTTAATTACCGATTCGAACAAACCAAACTAAATTCGATTTATTTGGTTGAACCGAAATAAAAATATTAATCATAAAAATAAACATTTTTTATTAATTTTTTGATTTTTTTAAGATAGATTAAAAGTTATGTTTTATTCGGTCTAATTGTTTTTAAACCGAACCAAGCAATATACATTATGTCATAATTTTTTAATTTTTTTAAATGTTGTTTCAGACGAGTGACGAATTTAAGGTTTCCGATCAATGAGGTCTAATCGGTAGCTAAGTTAGAATGAATTTGTGAGTGACAGGAGAGAGAAAACTGTCTTATATAGGGGTTTTATAGCGGACCGCCCCACAGTGAGGCGGTTAGGGTAGTTTTAATAAAAAATTTGAAGTGATGACAGATTTGCTAATTTGTTTTTTTTTGTATTAATAAAAAAAACGGGGCTTCTAGTGATGGGTTTTGAAATAGTTTAGTGGAATTAGAAACAATCTTTAAAATACAATGACTAATTTGAAATATACAAAGACAATCTTGAAAAAGCATCACAGGATGACATCTTGGAAACATCTTTAAGTGGGTCGCATCTTTATTAGCAGCTGCACGTTACTCAAACCGAGTCCAAGTCGATTTGGTTTTCGTCACACTTCTTCGGTTAATGAAAGTTTGACCGCAAGCTTGTATCTTCACCTCGAGTTGGGTTCTTCTTCTTCTTATCCTTGTAGACTTCTTTAAAATTGTACATTTTCATAACCAACACCATAAAAGTACTTTTGGAATGCATTAGATCATAGGTACATAAATCCTCCAATTCATCGTGTTTCCATTGCGCTACTCTATGATCTCGAACTTTTAGTATAAATGGTGAAATATTCTGACTATTATCTTTACTCTTGTGATAAAAAAACACTTCTTGAATTTGTGTACTGTTAGAAACTTGTGTTGCTAATGGTTTCAAAGTTTGGGACAATATTTTCAACTAACCAAATAGTCGCGGATAAATTTCCAACTAACCAAATAATTCTATATAACGGTCTCTGATTGTATGAAATTAACAGTTCTAAATTAACGGTCAAAACAATATTTAAATCGGATGAAATTTAATTATTTAAAATTTTCTTTATAATTTTTAATGTTTTTCAATTAATTTTGAAAAATCATTGCCAAGATTGCTAAAATAACCATTGAAGTAATACATTCTCTTTAGAATAATTAAATCCTTGGACTCTTTAAAACCTTTCATATTAATTTTCACATCAACTTTAATATATCTTGTATAATCTTTAAAGTCTTTAGATCCTTTCATATTTAACAATTTATGATGTGCAGTTTAAAAATAAATTGACGTAATTATTTTTCCTTGTTTCTCGAAACAGAAAATTAATTTTGTAAATATAATTATATAATTTTTTTTTTTTGAAAAATTGGCAGTGGCTGCCAATGTTTTATATTATTATATTAAAGAAATTACATCTCCACAACAGCATCGTTCTGACTACATTGTCTGTATCATCTAATTAGCAATATTTTGACCACATCGTGAATTCATGGATAATGTTATTAGCAAGTATTCTTGGCGGAACTTTCTTATCTCGGAACACTATCGCATTCCTTTGCTTCCATAGGAGCCAGCAAGCACAGCTGAGTAAAGTAGGTCTCAATCTGTGCCAGTATTGGGTTCCATTTAGATTCAATGAATAGTGCCAGATTTCTTGCACCGTTTGACCGCCTGCTAAGATCCTGATACCAAGGCTTGACTGTACCTCCCTCCATGTGCGTACCGCATATGCACATTTGAACAGTAGGTGTAGGGCTGTTTCCATATCTGTGGAGTGGCATACTACACATCCAATAGCGCAGCCTATACCTCTTCTTTGCAGTACATCCTGTGTGAGTATTTTTTCTCTCAATAATAGGAATATGAACACCTTAACTGTTGCCGGGATTTTATACTTCCACAGCACAGTATCAGTCGGAATGGTTCTCCCCAAACTCTTTAGCATGTGATAGATGGATTTTGCAGAATAATTGCCTTCCGGATCCCATTTCCACGATATAGCATCTACCCCCTGATTGAATACGATCTCCTGTACTCTCGGCGCAATCTGTGGTGCCAATTGGTCTATGATAGGAACAGCATCACGCAATGATATTCTTGGCTGAGTTGGGACCGGTGTTCTTGTAAGGCACAGAGGCCCTTCACTCCAAGCATCATACCAGAACGAAATTTGAGATCCATCGGCAATGGCCCATGTAGTGCTCTGCCTAAATAGTGGCAACAACTTGTGAAGTTGACGCCAGAAGAATGATCCGTCAACTATCCAGTAAGCCGGGCTTTGACTGTTGTGCCCAATTCGTTTGAGATCTGACATTACCGTAGTCCATAGCGCATTCTGATTTGTGTATAGCCTCCACCACCAACGTAGAACAAGTGCCCTATTATGCATCCCAAGATCAGAAATGCCCATGCCGCCCCACTTTATGGGATAGCAAATCTCCTGCCAGCTTATTAATGAGATTCCATTCCCCTCTGTCCCGTTTTTACCCCATAGAAAACGTCTTCGAATTTGGTCTATTCTCTGGAGTACCCACTTTGGGAGGATGAAACAGGTCATGTAATAAATTGGCATCGAGGAAAGGACGGATTTGACGAGCTGAAGTCGTCCGCCTCTTGAGATTAATGCCCGGTTCCACCCTTGTAATTTGGAATCGATTTTCTCAATTAGTGGTAAGTACTGGTCTCTTCCCGGTGTTGTAATCGTGAGGGGCATACCCAAGTATATTACCGGCAAGTCGGTTTGACGGCATCCCAAAATTGTGGCCGTCTGTGTAATTTGAGCTTCTGTCATGTTAAAGGGTACAAAGCAACTTTTTGCATAATTGATCTGTAAACCAGAGACCCTTGCAAACAGATTCAGTGTAACCTTGAGAAGGTTGAGTGTTTGCTTGCTACCATTGGCCACCAAAGCCGTATCATCGGCATACTGAAGGGCCTTGATATTTTGTCTCTGTTGCTGAGACGATCGGATCCCACCCGATTAACCACGGAGATCATGCGCTGCAGTACATCAGAGGCTAAAATGAATAACATGGGTGATAAAGGATCTCCCTGACGTAATCCCCGCTTGTGGTCAAAATACTCCGATTGGCTCCCATTTAATATTATTCTAGAGGAAGATGTATGTAGCAAGTGCTCAATCCATCCTAGCCATATATGTGGAAACCCCATGGCCTGCATTACTGAGAGGAGGAAACCCCAATGGATTGAGTCGAACGCCCTCGTAAAGTCTATCTTTAAGAACACAGCCGGTTTTCTTGTTGTGTGTACATGCTTCAATATTTCCCGTGTAGCGACGAATGTCTCAGCGATGTATCTACCCTTTACAAACGCTGTTTGAGTTGGTGCAGTGATGGTTGGCAACCAATGTCTCAATCGGTTTGCAAGTATTTTAGATATCAGTTTGGGGATCGTGTTGAGGATGCTAATCGGCCTAAAGTCTGATATTTCAGCCGGTGAATCAGTTTTAGGAACCATTACAATATTCGCCCGATTAAGTGTCCTGAGATTAACCGTCTGTGCATAGAATCCGTGAACGATGCTCATGACATTGGGTTTGAGCGTCTCCCAGTTTTGTTGGAGAAATTCATTGGTCAAACCGTCCGGCCCGGATGCCTTGTTGGTAGCTAATTGTTTGACTGCACTGTGAACTTCCTCCTCTGTGAACGGTCGCTGAAGATCTGATAAATCTTGGTGTTGGTATAGAGGGGTAGGATCAAACGGATCAGATCGTTTCGGAATCGTATCCTCTGAGAGCAGAGATCTAACGGATCAGATCGTTCCCTCTTTAATAAGCGTCTGCTAATTGCCGATTGATTCTTTCTTCTCCGGTTCTCCCCCTCCGTCAAGTCGTCAACTAAGATTTTGCTTAATCAAAACTGTTAAGTTAAACCCTTCTAGATCTCTCGTGTGCTCTGCTCATCTCCCTCCGCCTGCGCACCTCTCGCGACTGTCAGCGTACCTCTAAACTCCCCGTTTGTTCGCGCTCCTCCCCCAGTTCTAATCAGTACCAGGTACTCTATTTCCGGCCTCACTTCGTAATCGTAAGACGTACACTTGAACTGATGAGTAAATTCTTGTTCTGGTCAGGGCCTGATTCTTTCATTTTTTTAGTCTTTCTTCCTTACAAAATGAGCAGCCTCTTAGTTAACATCTTCTTGTTTCTTTCCTGGATAAGTCATCTATTAGAAAATCTTTATCCAAAATAGAACTGGGTACGTTGGGTCTTATATTCCTCCTAGCAATCCAAATAGTCGCAATAAAAGTAGATATTTGTCAAGATAGCAGTGTTGTTTCCTTTGGTGTTTATCCAAAATAGTCGCAAGATACATTCTTTGCCTCTGTCTGTTGTGTTTATTGTTAATAGCAATGTTGATTCCTTTGCAATCAATTAAATGTCATCAATGTGCCTTAGTTTGATTGTCGAAATTAGCTTAAGAATCTCCATAATCCAAGGAGATCTATCATTTTAAGGTTTACTTACATTGTCAAGACTGACAAACAAATATTGTAGCTGGTATGTGTACCTTTACCAACTAGTACATTCACTATTGGAGAAGACTCCAAGATTAGAATAAAAAATTTGAATTCAACAATACCAACATTGAATTCAACATTACCAAACTGATTGCACCATAATTTCTGTCTGGTGGATGCAAGTGCCACTTGACAAGTGTTATTTGGGCCAAGCTAGCTACGACTGCGTCCTTCTTAGAAGCATGTTACCAAAGTGATTTATTGTTTTTCCAAATTTTTCATTTGGTAAGTGGGTCAAAGATAAGTGAGACCCATTATTATGCAACAATTGCAGCATATATCTTATACATACTACCTTACTTAGTTTCTCTTGAATGCATCTATTTCTTTGCAGTTCTTTCTTCAATAATCTGATATGGCCTCGGGCTCTCGCAACTCTATCAGCATCAAAATAGCAAGGGGTTACTACCAATTCGAGGTTAAATATTCCAAGACCAAAGAAATTGGGATCGGGGATTGGATCACCACTCCCAAGTTCTCTGCCGGGGGCCATAATTGGAACATTAGGTATTATCCTCAGGGACATGATGTCAACACCAAAGGCATCTCCCTCAGTCTATAACTCAATACCACCTCTGTTTCTGAGATAGTCACAGCAGATTATGAAATGGGTCTGCTAAATAAATATGGTAGGCCGTAGGCCGACAGCAGAATCTTGGATAAAATCAACATTCTACTGGGATGGAGGCTTTTGTCACAGTAACTCGATGAAAAGGTCTGATTTAGAGTTAAATTATATCAGCGATGACTTTCTCATAATCTTTTGTTCTATTAGCGTGATACATAAGCCACATGAAATGCTTCAAAACTGTTCAATTGGAGCTTCACCCTTTTGCTTGGCTGAGAATCTTGGTGCGTTACTAGAAAGGCAGGAGGAGACCGATGTGACGTATAAAGTGGAAGGAGAAAATATCTCTGCCCATAGACTAGTACTTGCAAGCCGTTCACCGGTTTTCAAAGCAGGGCTGTATGGCCATACGTTAGAAAGGAACTGCAAGGAAATAGAGATAAATGAGATGAATGCGCTGGTTTTCAGAGCAATGATTCGGTTCATGTATACTGATTCCCTGCTGGATATGGATGACCTTATGAGTGGAGGATACTTTTACCAGCATCTAATTGCAGCTGCCGATAGATTTCAGCTGGAGGGGTTGAAGATATTGTGTGAGGCGAGGTTGTGCATGATGGTTTCAGTTAATACAGTTGTGTCTTCATTTGTCGTGGCTGAGCGGCACAAATGCGACTACCTCAAAAAGAAATGCATCGAATTCATTGCCAAACCGGAGAATTTTGGTCCGGTTTCTCTCACAGAAGAGTATGCTACTTTAGCAAGTTTTCCTGCTTGTGGAGGAGATCCTTAGGGAAAAGCTCAAATTTGAATAAAAAATTTGAGCCCATGCCTTTCTCCTTCTCCACCTGTTAAAACCTTCAATGTTGGTCTTAGAAAAATTTTAAATGTGGATTTTCTTTTATGAAATGGAGTAGAATCGCCTGTGCCAAATCTGTTGTAAATGTTTTGCATGGTGGTGTATGTGAAGATGATTGATGCTCCAAGTACAAAATATTTACATCAATGGCCACCTTCTTTTACCAGTAAGTCAACAATATTTTTCTGAATTGTATTAGAGGTCCATCCCTCATTTTGATATTTACCAGTCAAGAGAGAATTGAAATAAAAAATATTAGCTCAAGTACAAAAGATTTCACAGACAGTGCATATATTTGAAAAGAAGCCAAGTATTTCATTTTATTGAATCAAGAAGTAATTTTTACAACCTAAAACTATTATCCCTCTAATTACAGCGTATGTTTTCTTCTTTAACCCCTATGCACTATCCTTTATACATCCATGTATCCAAACACTGCACAATTTCATATATACACATGGAATTCATGCTTTTGATATGCTCCATTGGACCTCCTCATACCTCCATCAGTATCCGATACGAAGCTCCATGTAGCATGTATTTCACATATCATCTCTATTCCATAAATCACAAAGTCACTGATGAATCAACAATTAAACATCGAATGAAATTAATTAAACTACATGAATTGTTTACGTCAGTAGCAATGTTTGTGCAATTACGCAATCAATGGAAAGAATATGTCTGTCAACCAAAAATGTATAGCTTTAAAAAAAAAACCTGTTTTTATTGTTTATATATTTAAAGCTAGTAGGTGAAGTGCATACTCATAGGTTAGGCTTGGAAGAAAGACAAAATAGTTGAGGCCTAATTGCTAGATTGGGAAAATTAAAACACGAGGAGCTTGAAATGGCACTACTTGAGAGAGAGAGAGAGAGAGGGGTGGAGCAGGAGTAGTAGCACATATGGATTTCAACTAAACCGTCAAATTAAATCAACAGGTGAAGAGTCTTTCCTTTTCTTATTCAATCCATCCGGGTGGTAATTAATTACACGGCCAAATCAGCCGATATTTTTATTAATACCCCAAAAAAAACAAATTATAAAATCTGCCCCCACCCCAAACTTATTTTTAAATCTACCCCAACCACCCGTCGGCTGGGCGGTCCGCTATAAAACTCCTATAAAAGGGGTTTTTCTCTCTCCTGATGAGCACAGTATTCATTCCCCCATTCCAACAAATTTCCAGAACCGAATGAGAGAAAGAGAGACGATTTTGAGGCGATTTTGAGGTATAGACAGTAACAAACGAGGTAAGAAAGCGAGCAACCGAGATCATGGCGTAGCGAGTGGAGGGTCAATTAGTGATCGAGGTAAAAATGAGGAAAAAAAGTACAAGTATCAAATATGTCGTGATTTTTTTAATTGTGAGACATGTAAGCTGGAGGAATGGAGGAGACGACATGTTCAGTATGAAATTTCAAACGATGACTTTGTGGAAAACCCCTACGGCTTTGGTTTAAAAAAGAAGAAAGTTGATCCACAGCCTCCAGCATCAGACGATAAGTTTGTTCCGTGTACTGGTAAGGCTACCACTTCGTCTGCTGTGACTGATCCAGATCAGGCAAACTCTGATGATGACTTCGTGCCATGCACTTTCAAGGCTCGTTGTAAGAAGTAGATTTTTTAGGAATTTATGTTGTAGAATTTTTAGGAATTTATGTCGTAGACTTTATTTCATTAGTTTTGTGTTTGATTATATTTTATGTTATTAGTTTTTGTATACGTAATTAAGTAATAAAAATAACAAAAATGAAGCATATAAAATAATCGAGGCAAATAAAATATTGCATAGTTCACAAACTACCAATTAGACTAGTTCACAATATACATCTAAAATAGTTCATAACATAATTTAACAAAACTTGGTAATCAGCGACGACGGCCGAACAAACTCAAAATACGACGTCTGGGTCTGGGTGCAGCTGGTTGTGCGGCACTACCGGATGTCTCTCCATGGCTACTACCGGTTCCTGGGCTTTCATGAGTGCGGTAGCTACTACCGGTTCCTGAGCTTTCATGAGTGCGGTGGCTACTACCGGTAGCCTCAGCAACAACTCTAGCATTTTCTCTTTCGTTGGCTTCGTTAATGGCATCTGTATTGCATTCCAGTTGAAATAAAATCAAAATAAAATATAAGTAAACAAATAAAACATAAGTAAATAAATAAAATATAAGTAAATACATAAAATCAACCGTACCTGCTCGCTGCCTGTCAGTTGTTGAACAGCGGGCCTGATGTCCCATTTTCCTACCTTCCATCTCGTCCATGGTCATTACTTGACGCTTGTGGGGTCTTCTTCATTTTCTGATCCACCCGCTTGCGGGACAGACTCTATCACCAACATAGGGCGGCCACTGATACTGGTTGGTATAAGGATGGAAAGATGCACCCCAAGTACTCGCAAGGTAATTGGTACGGTACATGTCTGCGACATAATCATCCTCAGAGAAGTTTCTCTCTCGGCACACCGCCATAACATGAGAACAAGGTATGTGGGCCAACTGCATTCCTTGGCAAGTGCATGTTACAGTATTGTCAGGTGCAAAAATAACAACATACTTGAACATCCTTTTCACAAACTCCATAGTCCCATCCAGTCTACGGCCGGTTGGAGCAAACTCATCTGAACAGTGCACTTCGAATTCCAATTGGTTATCCCCGTACGGGACAACTCTCATAGCTGCACCTTTCTCCCTATGTTTCCTTAGTTTCACCTCCACCCTTGTTGAAAACGTTTGATTCCTGGACAGTAATTCAGAAAATATAAGTCAACAAATAAGAATATACATACCTTGTCAAAATCTTTGAATAAAAATATACATACCTGGACAGTAATTCGAGGGCTTTAACACGCCGTGCAACAAACCATGCATTTAACTTGTAGAAGGTGTCCTCCACAATTGCTGCCACGGGCAACTGCCGGCTCTGCTTGAAAACAGCATTCAAGGACTCAGACCCATTTGTGGTCATAATTCTCCATCGGAAACCTCTATCACGGGCTTGCAATATCTTCTCATATGCGGGTGGCTCAGCAAGATCGACGGGATTATTTTTTCCCACCTTGATTAAGTACAAATTTGCCTTTGGATAGTATGCAAAAAAAAAATTTAGATGAGAAAATTTAAGTATATAATTCAGAAAATATAAGTCAACAAATAAAAATATACATACCTTGACAAAATCTTTGAACATCTCTTCCACCCTTCTCGGCTTCTTCTTCTTGCAACCAATTTTGAATGTATCTGCAACCCATTTTTTAGATCCGCAGTTCTTGTGTAGGTTGTCTGTAACATGTTGCATATACAGCCTGTGCACACAATCGCCGTTCGCTGTCGACCACCCGAAATCTGGGCGATCAAAAACATATTTGATTCCTTTGTACTGGTCTGATATGACACAAAAGAACCTGTCGCCAACCACTTGTCTTCTTACGAACCTCATGAAAAATCCCCAGTTTTCCCCGTCCTCCTTCTCAACAATTGCAAAGGCCAAATGCAACAACTGGTTTTCAGCATCATATGCACATGCGATCAGCAGTCTCCCGTCGTAACGGCCAGACAGGAAGCATGCATCTACACTGATGACCGGTCTAATGTATGGCACAGCTTGAATACATGGACCGAACGCCCATGCTATGGCCTTGAATTGCAACGTGTTGTCGATAGTCTGTACGCCTATATTCCAACATTCAAAGACAGTGCCGAGATTTGTACTTGCTATGGCCTGCAGCAATGGTGCAAGCAAGTTGTATGAACCATGCCAGCTACCAAACATTCGACAAATCGCAAGTTCACGCCCTCTCCACAACCTGTTGTAATTTGGGACGACATGCTTGTAAACGCGTCTGACATGTCTAGCGACCTCCTTAAGGCTCATCGATGGGTCCTCCTTAACGTCATTCTCAATTACATCGGCAATAAGTGAAGTCGTAAGATTTGCATGGTCTTTCCTTGATGACGCAGCCTTGCATGTGTGAGGTGGTTCACACTTCTTAATAATCCATGCCTCGCCCTTACCCACAGGAGTTGCATATAGACGGAAGTGGCAATGCACTTCGTCGGCACAAACAATTACTAACCTTCTTCGGTCCCTTTTTTCAATTTTGCACTCCCAGTTGCCGTGAACATGGACCTCATATATTTTCTTCACAAGCTCATCTATGTTAGTGTAAACCTGCTGCGGAGCAAGCTCTTGACTGTATCTGACACGCGGCCCAAAAAATGAGATGTCTGCCTCTTCAAAAGCAGTGGTATCGTTGAATGTGGGGCACGGATGCCTATCTGTCCGACCTCTAATCGGAAATATGTCTTCCTTAGGTAAATAATCTCCATCACCTTCTGACAGGTGATCAGAATCCCAATCCCCTTCCCATTCGTCACCTGTTTCCAAATTTCCTTGTGGTACGGCATCGAGCTCAGCATCAAGGTCAAGGTCTCTCCAGATAGCAACGGGTGACACTATAGGTATTGATGGTGGTACAGATGGAAATCTGGGTTGGATTGGAGTTTCAGGAGGAGGTGGTGGTGGTGGTAGATCGGTGGTAAAATCAGGTACATAATTCTCATAAACAGGTGATACGGGCGGTTCATAACTCGAGTGGCGGGGGTTGTCATACCTCGAGGGGCCGGGGTTGTCATAACTATAGTGGCGGGGGTTGTCATAACTAGAGTGGCGGGGGTTGTCATACCTCGAGTGCTCATGACCCGAGTTGTCATAACCCGAGTGCTCATAACTCGAGCTGTCATAACTCGAGTGACGCGGGTTGTCATAACCCGAGTGATCATAACCTCTATTTTCCCTAGATGTTCCAACCCCGGGTTCACGCTGAACTCTCCTGGAATATAAGTCTATTACCATTACCCCCTGTGACTCAAAAGTATTGTAAACACTCCTCCATAACGACTCATATGTTATTGGATACCTAGTATAGTAAGGTCTATCACCACTTACTGTGTTAATCCGGGTAGCTAAATCTATATCACACCGGTGGGGGTTCACACCAATTTTTTCATACACTATTCCTTTCAGTTCAACAAATGAGGTATTTTTATTTACCTTGAAGCCGTAGGTTGCTTCCTTAGTGTATTGTGCTCCCTCCGCACCCCGGATAAACTTCCCGCCCACATACAGTGCAACCAACATATTTCCGTTCTGGAATTACTGTTCTGGAATTACTGTTCTGGAAATATTGTGCGGGAATTACTGTGCTGGAATTACTGTGCACGAATTACTGTTCACCATCGCCTCAAAATCGCATCTATTTCTCTCATTCGGTTCTGGAAATTTGTTGGAATGGGGGAATGAATACTGTGCTCATCAGGAGAGAGAAAAACCCCTTTTATAGGGGTTTTATAGCGGACCGCCCAGCTGCTGGGCGGTCAGGTAAGGGTAGTGGACCGCCCGCCTGCTGGGCGGTCAGGTCCGGAAAGTGGACCGCCCAGCCGACGGGCGGTTGGGGTAGATTTAAAAATAAGTTTGGGGTGAGGGCAGATTTGATAATTTGTTTTTTTTTTTTTTGGTATTAATAAAAATATCGGCCAAATCAGTCTATAATTAACATGTTAATTAATGGGTGGAGGAATGATTAATTGTCCTATTTGGAATTGAGGAGGGTTCCAATGCCTCCATTTTTTCATGCCTCCACCATGCCTCCATTTTTAAAACTTTAATAACTCAAAATTTAAAACTTAAAAGTCAAAATAAAACCGTTGGATATGATCTATATCATTTTATCTATGTGCTCATAAAAAATTATCACATTTTGATTTTGTTTTTATGTGAATCAATAAGTTGAAAAATCAACGTCTAGAAATTATCCACATTAGTACGTTTTTTACAAGCTCTTGATGACAACCAAAATAAAATTGAAATGTCATAATTTTTTACACGTGTATAGATATAATGATGTAGATCATATCCAACGGTTTTATTTTGACTTTTAAGTTTTAAATTTTGAGTTATTAAAGTTTTAAAAATGGAGGCATGGTGGAGGCATGAAAAATGGAGGCATTGGAACCCTCCTCTTTGGAATTAAGCTGCATGCATATATATCCCTCACACAGTTAAAATCTTCTTATATATATATACCTCCTACTCCGGCAACGGGTGCTAGCTAGCTAACTCATGATCTGTAATGGCTACAAGACACATATATATATACCTGCTCTTTGAATGTTCTTTTGCACGGAGGGGAGGGTCTGGCTAGCTATATATCACAAGATATATATTTGGGACATCAGGTCTTGGTCCTGGGTGAATCGATCTGTAGAGGAAACGTGGCATAATTAAGTCGGTAAGAGCAACTCGTAACAGACCACATTAATTAATTGTTGGAAGAGCAACTTTTATTTCCTTATCTCCTCTGATTTTTTTCAGCTAAACGATTTTGAAACTAGCTAAACCGAGTTTAATTAATTTGCTCCGTGGCCTCAGTAGCCTAATTAAAGCGAGTTTGACTTAATTCGATTGAGTTTGACCCATAAACATTAATTAGCAATATTTTAGTTTTCTTGCTTAATAAAAGTCGTACGATTTACTAGATGTAGTCCAATCCATAGTTGTAATTTTTTATTATAGGGAGATAAAATAGATACGTTGGGAAGGAGCAAGATTTTCATTTACAAACGCTGTCTGTGTCTGGAAAACACAATTTAATTAATTAATGGTATATGCGCACACATACCACAAGAACAAAAGAAACAAAATTTTATATCATAGCAAAGAAAAAGGGTATATTGGTCAATACAATTCTTAAAATAATTAAATAAAATATAAAATAAATGAAAGGGGATAAAAGAAAGAAAGTTAAGTTTAGACGGGGATATTGGCTATTTGAAAGTTTGAGTGCGCACATAGGGAACTTTCACTCTCTTTTTTATCAATTTTTTACTAATTTGTTTAGTATCAAACAAGCTCCTGGCAAAAAAAGTCCGAATTTCTGATCCGATTCGGCCAATTCCGACCGATTCTCCCGATTCTAATTCCAATTCCAGGATCCGTCTGATTTTTGCTTCCATGATCTGAAGCACACATATTGAACTTCGCACGGACCTCGTACAAAAGCGAGGGACAACTTCTTATTAATATAAGGTATTCTATGCTCAGTGCAATTGGAACATAATTCTCCCACTTAGTAATAAATTGAAGGCATTTGTTTTTTAGTTCATCACAGTTGTGCCGCTCAGCCACGACAAAAGAAGACAGAACAGTATCAATTGAAATCATGCATGGTACGGTGCACAACCTCTCCACACACAGTATCTTCAACCCATCAAGCGCATATCGATCTATGGGCAGCCACAAGTAAATGCTGGTACAATGTAGTACAAGGCATATTCATGTCCAAGTTTCCTCCACTCACAAGGTCGTCCATATCAGGTACGGAATCAGTGTACATGAAATGAAGCATTGCTCTAAAAACCAGCGTTTTCGTGTCATCTATCTCTATGCACTTACTACAGTTGCTTTCGACCATCTGGCCAAACAGTTCTGTTTTGAATACCGGTGAACGGCTAGCAAGTATTAATCTGTGAGCAGATATATTCTCTCCTTCCACTTTAAAAGTCACATCATGATCAGTCTCCTCCTGCCTTATTTCCAGTAATGCACCATGACCGTCAGCCACATTAAAGGGACCAACTCCATTGGAACAATTTTTAAGCATTGCACAAAGTTCCGAGGCCATATCAGATAAATAAACGAACAACTGCGAAGAAATATATAGATGCATTGAAGAGAATTAAATAAGGTACGTACTATGTATAAGATATATATATATATGCTGCAATTGCTGCATAAGAATGGGTCTCTCTTATCTTTGACCCACTTACCAAGCTAAGTGAGATTTAGAAAATTAATAAATCAATTTGGTAACATGCTACGAAACAGACCTAGCCAACCCTTTATAATTAAGGGATTCAACATATTGATCCAGATAACAATTGCCAGGTGGTACTGGCATTAACCAGACATAATTATTGTGCAACCAGTTTGGTTTTGTTGGATTTAATTTTGGTATTTGTTAAATTAAATTTTTTTATTTTAATTTTGGTGTCTTCTCCGATAGTGAATGCATGTAAGCCTTAAAATGATAGATCTATTATTTGAATAAGGAGATCCTTAAGCAAATTTAGACAATCAAACTAAGGTGCATTGATGACTTTTTATTTATTGCAATTGAAACAACACTGCTATCCACAATACATTCTTTGCCTCTGTGTATGGTGTGTACTTAATTTTTGGAATAATTATTAGAGTCTCCGCACTTCAGTATCTCTAAAATTCCCACAGTAACATTAGAGGATTGATGTATTATGGTCCTCACTAATTACATGGTCTCCCTTTTTCAGTTCCCGCACTCGTCTCCGCCTTAATCTTCATAGGTATAAATACTTGAAAAAAATATTATATTAATCTTTGAAAAAAAAGATATTAATACTTTGATGCGTAACTTGTTATGATCATTCCTTTTTCAGTCCCCCAATTGTCCTCGCATCAACTTCCCTCTAATGAAGTAGTGGGTACTCCGTATCCCCACATCAACTTTCCCCAATTGTCCCCACGTCAACCTTCCTCTAACAAAAATAATTGACCTCATAGATATAAATACTTCAGTGCATAATTATAATAATTACAATATTTGATATTAATACTTTTAGACTTTATCCAGTGTCATATGTAAAAAATACTTGCAATTATAGGTATAAATATGACGAGCCTGAAAGTACGTCATCATGTATCTAATTTGAAAAAAAAAATTGCGTAGAAGATGTTTGTGGTTTTATATTCGCAAAATTTCTTACAGATCGTCAGAAATATAGACAAGATTGAACAGAGAAAAAAAAAACATCACTTCTAAAAACATGTATGGTTCCCCCATATAGTTTGAGTGGTTCCCCACATATATTTATGGTGCAGGTTCGTTTAAGAGATTTGGTTGGAGAGAAAATTATTTACATAAAAATTGTTCACCTCATAGGTATAAATATTTGCATGCATTAGTATAAATAATTCCGTGCATAGGTATTAATATTTTTAAAAAAATTTAGTACTGGAGTTTTTGTGGTCGCCCAGGTAGTTATGGTAGTTACAATGCGGAGATTTTGCAGGTAATTGAGTGCGGTGTTATCAGCTTCCTAATTTTTGAGGTTGCACTAATTGGTTTGTACATTGTAATTTAAAAAATATTGTGATCGTTTAGATTTATTTCATGTATTTCTGTTAGAAGGCAATTCATCTTATGGCCATGGCCATAAAAGAAAATTAAAATAGTATTAATTTAATCAACAGGATTCAAGAGAGTAGAAACCTACCTTTCAAAAGATGAACAAAAAGTGGGGGAGACAGATTAGAGTGAGTCTATGGTACTATGTATAGCACGGATTAGTCCGTACTACGGAGCTATATTTTCATTTTGCAAATTCTAATGGTCGATTCGAACCGTTTAACGTGATCCCCACATGAATATGTACTTGCAGACTAAATTTTATATTTTTTTTAAATTTTTTTACTATATTTTAAGATAGGTAGAAAATCACTTGATCTAAAAATTCTGTACCATCTAAAAACAGTGATTTTCTACCTATCTAAAAAAATAGTAAAAAAATTATAAAAAATAAAAAAACCGACAAATATATTATTATATGAAAATTATGTTGAACGGTTCGGATCGACTCTTAAAATTTTGAAAACGAAAATATTGATCCATAGTACGGACCAATCCGTGCTATGCATAGTACCATAGACTCACTTGACAGATTAGGCAACAAAGGTTGCAACTAGAAACCCAAAAATGAGGAATTGGGGTAGCGCAGTTTCAAAACCACCTTAATTATAATTTGAGAACAATCACAATATAGTAAATTACATTAAAATTAATCTACATTTCAGTAATTCAGATGGAATTCAAATAAACCCAAAAAAAACTTGCTCAAGGGCAAAACCCATAGATTTGAAAGAGAATTAAAGAGTCTGAATTAGTAACTACGAAACACATAACGTGGTGAGAAAAACTGAGATGAGAGGTGAAGAAGCAGAGAATCCCCTTTAAATAAAACGAAACAAATGTTAAAAACAGAGAATCTATTTTTGAGATAATTTATTTTGATACCCTCTCCTTTTAACTCGTGGCAGTTATAGCCGAGAGAATCTTCAATCTTTTATACATAGAAGATTCAAACATTTTTTTTTCATTTTCGGAAAGAGAAAATATTTCTATCCCCCACTTATCCCCGCGCTGTCATAATCCACTTCTAACGACCCACCTTTATATAACTTTCTCAATCTTTTTTTACTTTGAATTTCAGATCTCTCTCTCCTCCGATACCCCCTCTCTCCTCCGTTTAAATCCTACACCTTCAATTAAATCCTACACCCTCTTCTCCAATTATTTTCGCGTCACCGACCTCAGCGGAGCATCTGGTCGCCTCGTTCGTCGGCCGAAACTCCGTAGCCGATCTCCTCTGACAACACCGTGCATCAACCATACTACTGGAGTACTAGACCCGATCGTCGGTCGGGAGTTGCGAGCACGAAATTTGCCTTGGTTAACTGGACACCGGAAAGGTCTGCTACAGGAGCAAGCAAGAGCGAGATCTAAAGAATTTCTGCTCACAACCTTGATTCTATCCTATTCGAAACAGATCTAAAGAAGAGTCGGTCAATCACAAACGAACTATAAGGAAGAATGGGTGCTCTTTTCTCTCTTGCTTTGCCAAGTCTCTTCCGATCAACTAGATGTAGCCTTACTCGTGAATTAAATTTCATACCTCAAATAAGTTGCTCACTAGGTGTTCTCTGATGCAGGTTTTGATGTATTCTATGTAGTGAGCACGACGTGTTCGATGAATTATCTGAGTGATAATTTTGTCAGAGTGCTGAACGCACAATTTCTGATATTTGTTGGAGAAATTGTTGAGACGCGACTGCTTCATATGTCAAGGTACTAAGCTGGTTACACTTGCCCCTGCTCCAGAAGGTTTAATTTGAGAATTATTCAAATCTTTCTTCGAGATAACTGTTTCTAGATAGAGCATTTCACTATAATTTCAGACAAGGCTGAAAATGCACTGTTTAGGCCATGTTTAGGTCTACTGGTATTAATTTTCTGAAACCGTGTTTTCTTTTCAAAGGATGATATTTCTAGAATGTTTATATTAAAGAGGCATCTTTGCACTTCCAATTCCATATTTTTCTCTCAAAGAATGATAATTTTGTAAAGATTATGACTGGAGATCACTCTAAAAAAATGGTCAGCACTAGTCAATTATTGTGTCGATATCTTAATTTGATGTTTTCTTATGATTTTGGCCATTTCATATAGATACTTGACATGGATTTAAGCTCGTTCTATCAGGAAAATCATCTTGCAAGATAGCTACAGTTGCTTATGCAGCTTGATTTCTAATTATGTTTGAATTTGAATGCCAATATTCTTCATGCATAGAAGGTGTTTGTTAAAATGTCTCTGTGAACGGTGAAAGATTGCAAGCGCAGATTTAAAAAGATGTTATTCGTTTAGTTAGAGTCATTTTATTTAGCACTTTAGCCTTAGGTCGTCTTGGTTGGTCTTGTAAATTGTCTGACAAATTCCCATCAGTTTTTTCTTTTTTTTTTTGAAACAAATATTTTTTTTTTACAGATTGTCTAAGAGAAAATTGTTCAATTGTTTGACGAATGGCTCAGGAAGTGTTGTTGAACAATATTGTTGTTTCAGTCTTGCTCTTTCTTTTTTTACGAGTTGCCTAAGAGAAACTTGATCCGGCACCAATTAAGCATTAAGTATTTGTTTCAGTGTTGTTGAACAGTGGTGGTTGCAAAGGAAGTGCTAGCTTAAAATTCTTAAAAAGAAATGAATGACTACAAAAAATTATCGAAGTTTAAAATTTGATATATGAATTATTAATTTACACTTGCATTATGAGGTATATATACTTGCAAAATTTACAGGTTTCATGCAATAGTTTCATTCTATTTATTTTACATATCATGGATTGAATTTGCAACTTGTTGAAATGCTTTAACAGTTTTATAGGATATATGAGTTATTTCCAGTGTAATAAAATGTGGTTCATGCAGCCTTATATGCGTATGCGGTTGACAACCTCATAGAAAATCAATATGTGGTTCCAATATGCGGATTTGAATATGCGGCCGCATATATAGCCGCATATAACCGTATATATGGCCGTATAAGACCGCATATGACCACCATTTAAAATTTTTATTTATTAACAAAAACAAATTCAATATCGGATCCGAAAATTTTTAATACGGATCAGATATCCAATATGAACTGAAATCCAATTCAAATTCTTATCCGGAGTTAAATCCAGTTAAGCAGTTTTTGTATTTGTCCCCAGATTCCAGCGCTGCCTTTATAGGCTGCTGGTTGATGCATTTGTTTTTGTTTGGTGATGTGGGAACTATAAACTAATCGGACGCTTTACTCAATTCAGAGTATCCAGCGTATTCAGCATCCCAGACCCAGCGAAGTTTGACCAATTTAAGAGGGACCCACCATATTGTAGAGTAATATGCTCAATGCACAGCTGGCGGTCACTTTATTATCAATGTGTTTGTGACTTTGTGCAATGAAAGTTTTGGGCCAAAGCTGTTGGGCCATTATTTGAATCAATTAATTTAATGTTAAATCTATTCATTAAATGAACCCTATGTATTAACAATAATAATTATTGTGTTAATATTTTATTTAATCCGCATATATAAGTCCGCATAAAAATCCGCATATGCAGCCGTAAACTGTATATGTGGTATGCGGTGGCATTCCGCATACCGCATGAAAACCGCATTTTTTAACCTTGGTTATTTCACAAGATTCATGCAATAGTTTTATAGGATATATCAGTTATGTAGGATATATATAACAATTTACAGTATGGATGCAGTTTATAACATGATACAATTTATAGGATATATATATAATAATTTTGCAGGATGTGTGCAACAGTTTACAGTATTCACTTTGGTTAATCATAGTTACAGGATTTGTTTAACAGTGTTATTGATTTAAATTTCCAGTAGTTATGTAATAAGTTTACAAGATATATGCAGTGTTTAACAGTTGCACTGATTTAAAATTCCAGTATTTATCTAGTAAGTTTACATTATTGATGCAGTTTATTACATTATGTATTAGTCAGGTGTAAAGGTTATGTATTAGACAGTTTTCACTATGATTCACTTTGGTTACAGTATTCACTTTAGTTTACATATATGCAGTGTTTAACAGTTATACTGATTTCAAATTCCAGTATTTATCTAGTAAGTTTACAGTATTGATGCAGTTTATTACATGATGTGTTAATCAGGTGTAAATGTTATGTATTAGACAGTTTATAACTATGATTTTATAGTATTTATCTAGTAAGTTTACAGGATATATGCAGTGTTTAACAGCTTGTTGAATTTGCAGTATATATTTTACATATCATGGATTGAATTTGCAGCTTTTTGAAATGCTTTAACAGTTTTATAGAATATATGAGTTATTTCACAAGATCCATTCAATAGTTTTATAGGATATATCTGTTATATAGGATATGTAGTTTTTTGAGATGTTATTAAATGTAAAATATTTAACATGATCTACTTAACATTTTATAGGATACAACAGTTATTTACATATTATGGATTGATTTTGCAGCTCGTTGAGGTGGTCCTAAATTTGATGCAATACGAGACTCATGTGAGGCATCTATGGTTTTTTATTTTGCCATATTTATCTGTAAGTTATTATGTACTTTTGTATATTATGAATTAAATTTTCAAACTTCAAATTTTCAAATACTTCAGTAATATTTTAATGTTTATGTTTTTCTCTATTGCAGATTCTAATGCATCTATATGATGAAAAAGCAGTAGTTAGGGCCATTCCGCAGTTGTTTGGCCCTCAATTTGACATCATCAGATGGTTGTTCATTCCAATCTGCAAGAAAAATCATTGGGTGCTTGTTGCTGTGGATGTTCTTTGCTGTGAGGATGCATTATTACACCTCAGCTGGTGGAGTTGGAGAATATATGGAATACCACTGGCACACGATTAAATGGCTGAAAGAATTTCTTGCCTGGAGGACTTGTAAGTGTTTTATTTAAAAAGTTTCAGTTAATTTACCTGTTTTATACGATGTATCAGTTAATTTACAGGATTATGACATGAAGTTTGTGTGAAATTTGTTGATATTTTTTTTTCTTTCAGCTAAACCAGCTTGAAATTTACAGTATTTAAGTCTTATTTTACATGATAGAGATCCATATATAAATATTAATAATTGAAGAAAAAAAATTATGAAAAAGATAAAAAAAATTTAAAAATTTTAATTTTGAAAAAAGAAAAATTTAATTTTGATGCAAAAGAATAATTTTGCACAATTTTAGATGTTATTTGTAAATAATTACAAGTTTGAGAAGTGGTATGTTTTTCAAATCTTCTAGAAGCTGTCAGTTTTTGAAGTACAGCTGGAAGTACATGTATTTTGTAAGTTGTTAACTGTTTGCAACTAACTTGGGACCACTTCCAAAAGTCGCTTCTTGTTAGATTTTTGAATTACGTATTATACATGATTTGTTGTTGACGATACAGTATTGGTTATAGAGTTTTACAGTATTTGCGCAAGTCAAATGACAGTTTTTTGGATAAAAACTGGATAAAGAAGCTTGGGTACAATTAGTCGCTTCCTTTCAGAAAAGCTGCGCACGAAAAATAGAGAGATTGCGCTTTTTTTTTTTAAATAAAAATAGGAGTGCGATGCTATTCAGAGCTTGATTTTTTTTTTTTTAATAAAAATAGGAGTGGTGCTTCTATTTTTGTTAATCGTAATTGGTTATAAAATTGGTTACCAAGTTATTTAGGGTTTTGGAAAGTGACCTTATACAACATTTGCAGGATGATTAAAAGAAAGAAAAATAAACATAAAAGAAAATATATAATGAAAACAAAAAGAAAGAGTAAAAGAAAAATGAAAATGAAGTTCTGTCTTCTAAACATGTATTGTTTTTTTTAGGGTTCAAAACATGTATTGTTGCGTTTGCAAGTAACCACTGAGTGCAAACTTCTTATGCAAGTTCTTCAACTGATTTGGATCTTTCTCTAAACAATTTTGTGCAGCACTGAGAACTAGTCTTTGGTCTAGTGGCAAAAACAATGCTCTCCATGTGGGAGGTCACAGGTTCGAAATTCGGAAGGAACGATAATCCTTTGTAACTTTATTAATATAAAAAAAAATCGAATTCTACACCCTGTTTGACAAGATTTACAAAAATGTCTAAATTGCAGTTTTAATTCACGGTTTAGGCCCCAAAATCGCAAATTTAATTTACGGTTTTAGCCCTCTCAAAACCGCAGAACAAATCCACGGTTTTGTAAAACCGGAAATTAAAATTACAGTTTAATTAATTTTTTTCATGAAACCGTAAATTTAATTCACAATTTTAGGTTTTTCTGAATATTTGTTTAATTAAATAGAAAATATTAGAAATATTTATATATTTTTTTGAAAATAGATGAAATACTATATAATTGATTTATTAGAAAGACCGTGACAAATAACCCAGATCAGTATTTTTCAAGCCGGATTTTTTGCGGTTGTAAGAAAAATTAAAATATTTCTTTGTGTGTTATTGGAAAAAAAATAAAAATATTTTGAATCTGAATTATTGATCCTGGTTCAAAAAAATTTTGGTTTTCCAAAACCGTGGATTTATTATGCGGTTTCGGAGAGACAAAAACCGTGGATTTAATTTGCGGAAAGTTGGCCCAAAACCGTGAAATAAAATTGCGGTTTGAATATTTTTCGAAATCTTGTCAAACAGGACGTAGAATTCGAAATTTATTATTATTTTTGAATATTAATACAAATTTTGGATATTTATTAGTTGAATAACTTGATCTCTAACATTTACTTTAAAAAAAATATTGTGCAGCGCTCCCTCCACAGAACAAATAATGTAATCAATATTATTCCTCTAAAACTCCTTTCCATTCGATTTATTAAGATTTACGGTTTTTTTTATTAATTCGACATGTGTGAATTAGATTAGGGTGTTATATATGAGTAGAACTAGGGTGCTCCTAAGCTCACCAAGCCCTTCGTGAGCGCGACTCTAAAACCTATTGAATTGACTTCAAATGACATTTTCAAACCGTTAGATGTTCAATCTATATTAAAATGTGCTTGGAGACCAAATTTTACATTTTTTGGAATTTTTTTACTATTTATTAAGATGGTTTGAAAATCGCTGTTTTCCAATGGTGCAGAATTTTAATAAAAACAGCGATTTTCAAACCATCTTAATAAATAGTAAAAAAATTTCAAAAAATGTAAAATTTGGTCTCCAAGCATATTTTAATATAGATTGAACATCTAACGGTTTGGAAATGTCGTTTGAAGTCAATTTGATAGGTTTTAGTGTCGCGCTCACGGAAGGGCTTGGTGAGCTTAGGAGCACCCTAGTTCTACTCGTTATATATTTCATAATCTTGAGCGATGTGCCCCTGTCAATAATTAAGGAAGTCTTATATTTAACTTATTTCAAATTTTGAAATGTCAATATTAATATTATTTTCATTTTAAAGATGAATTATTTTTAAATTATATACTTATATTGAGGGTTCAACTTATTGATTGATATAAAAAATTAAAACCGAAGTCATAAATTAATATGCATTACATATAACGGTTTTATTTTAACAAGTTTTAAAAAAATTATTATTAGAAAAATTAAAACTGGAGACATAATGGAGATACAGAAAATAAAAATATTTGAACCCTCTTCATTTATATTATTATCGTATTATAAATTTATACTTTGGTACTATTATTATATATCTGGAGGCTCATTTTCCTTTTATGAACATATTTTATTTTTCTCTCTCGCCAAAAAAATAAAAGATTTATTCATTCTCTTATCACCCACCCTTCTTTTTTTTTTCTCCGTTCAATCTCACTCATATTTCCGATAATATGTGAGAAATTTTACAAATTTAAACTACGAATGTTTTGTACTTGATTTTCTCCTTCAAAATTACAACCAAGTAATGAGAGGATTGCATTGGTAGATAGATATCATGACCCTCTAATGGACCAAAATGGTACTACTACTTTTTAAAGATTTATAAACCTTAATTTCTACTTACGTTCAGATCACAAGCGTATGATCCTACCGTGTAGTATGATTGGGGTGTCGATCCATAGGGATAGTGTATTATATTTTAACAATTTTTACTAGTCTACGTTACCAGGTTTTTTTAAAATTGAGGTGGTGGTGTGATGAAGCCAAAACATATAGTGAAAATTCATATATTTTCTTCCGAAAAATAGTGAAAAGCTAATGCAAAGTAGCCATTTTCTCTATTTATTTACCGCAAACGTGTTTTTAGGTCTTTTTAGTAAGTTGCTTATTTAGGCCAAAAACAGAGCAAAAGTGTCATATTTAGGCGATTTCTGGAGATAGCACCAAAACAATGTATCACATGGAGCATGCAACACCTCACATAAAGTGCACAACATGCGAAATGGCAAAATTCATAGAAAATCAGCTAAGTCAGAAAGCCGTGCAGCCTCCTCTATACCGCATGCGGCATAGACTTATGCCGCACGATCCATGGATTGTTTCCTTAGATCGATCATCCACCGTTGATGTTATTTTCGGCAGAGTTCTCCTGAAAGGGCGCGATTGCTTCAGCGGCAAGCTTTCATAGCTATGTTTGGCTTCATCTATCAAAACTTGAAGTGCACTCCAAGTTTGCACTACTTCCACTACTCCATCTCTCATATTAGAAATGCTATAAATACCCCTCTTGTAATTGATTTTGGTGTACGTGTTAATTGTGTTAAGTCCATAAAATAGAGATTAGCAATCCTCATTGCTAGGTTAGGTTAGAGAGTTACTTAGAGAGAGAGGGTAGCCATCGAAAGCCAAGCAGGAGAAGAAAGCGTCATCTAAGGAGGCAGAGGTTTATCCATCTTCAATTGGGTTATAATTTATGTTCTCTTTATTTTATTCCTTTTATTTTGCCATGGCCATAAGAAGCTAAACTTCTCATCTCTAGGGTGAGGGTTGTACTCGAATTATTAATTATGTTTTAGTATAAGTTTATGTTTTGTTTATGTCAATTTGAGTTTTTTTTATTATTTGAATTCTTTTTTATTAAGTCCTTGCATACATAGTTATGTCTACTATATGTCAATGACCCTCCACGTACCAATAGGTGTGATTTCATTGCATCCCGGTGTGAGTGGAATAATGTATGTAAGTATATGTAACACTTCGGCTAATGAGTAGCAGTGGATCAAAGACTATGATTAGAACCCAATGGGCTCCCTTGGCAGGATAGCGTAAATTGTATATTTAGATTATATTAGGAAACACCTAGATTAGGTGGGGTCTTTGGGATATTTAATTGTGGGGTAGAATAAGAAATGATCAATTGTATTTGTGTGAGAAAGATAATTGCATACCTAGAATACTTAGAATTGATAGCCCAAAAGCCGATCGCAAGATCGGAAAACCTTTCAAATCGCATAAGCAAAAACCCAGCAAGCCCTGCGGGGTAGTGACAGTGCCGCATGCAGGGTAGCTGTGGGACAATCTATGCCGTGTGCGATTTGAAAAGTTTTCCGATCTTGCGATCGGCTTTTGGGCTACCAAGACTAAAGTATTTTAGGTACGCAATTATATTGTAGTTGAAATATCCCAAAGACCCTACTTAATCTATGTGTTTCTAATGTTATTTAAAGTACAATTTACGTTATCCTGCCAAGGGAGTCCACTGGGTTCTAACCTGTCACACCCCCGATCCGGAGGTGCAACAATTCTACCGCGTATATTTATCATTCAATATACATAACACAAGATCCAGATCTTTTGTATGCATTGCCAATAGCATCCATTACTTTTGCCACATCTCAATTTATTTACAAGAATTACCTGACATTTTATAGTGGATGATGCTAGAGAAATATTCTCTACATCCAATCAGATAAAATAACCCCAAGTCCCAAATCTTTGGTGGCCCTGTCAATTATAACCCATAAATGTTTATCTGTCTTTGTCTAACAAACATGTAAATCTCACAAGGAAAAACGGTGAGAAATAATAAATTATTCCTCAGTGTTGATTGCCACTCAGATTATTAGATTCGAAGGAATCCATATTCAGAATGAAAAATCTCCGCACGAGAAATTAACAGTTCATTTCATAATGACGAATGCAAATGCTCAATAACAGTATCCAATTGAACAACAAAAATTACATAAATAAATCAGAACTCTAAGAATCTTATTAGAATAAATGGTTTGGGTCAAAATCTTTTAAACCATAAGTCTTGTAACATTTGATTTCTTAACTTTACAATTTCTAGTCTGGTAACACTGATAGATACCATAACATGTATATGTCGTGTTAGGACTTATACTGTTCTAACTATCCTGACAATTTGTTAATGAAAACAATACATAATCAATATCACAATGCTGTCATTATCAGAAAGAAAATCAATGATAAGACGGTTACCACAGTTCATTAATCTTACAGTCACAATTCACATTTACTCAATATCCCCTACCCAACCGGTACTGAGTTCAGTTGGGGCCATTCACTATATGCGCATAAGGGTCCTGGAGTAAACCTTGATCAAGATTAGCTTGGTGTATATGGAGGCAAAGAGAATTTTTCAGGTACAAAAAGTTAACATGGGTAATATTGTCAATGCCCAACATTCAAAAAAAAAATATTGTCAATGCATTTTCGTAATCAATCATGTTTCTTTATTTGCAAATAATATTGTCTTTATTACGAAGAGAAAAGCACTGCCCAAGAATCCTAACCAACCACCATTCTTAGTTTGTGTGCTTGAATGGTTATGTGCACGAATTATCACTGCAATTCTGTTTTCTTCCATTTTGTGGCAAAGAAACTGATATACTCAAAGTTCAACTCCTCAATTGGAATATCAAAGGTATGACTTTGTATTAGAGATGTTCTTAATCTGATATCCAATAATCTTGATAGACTTTGGAAAGCTCAGGAATATGTTTAACTAGAGAAATGATTTTTGCTGCCATAAAATTGACAACTTATGTCTCTAACACAGTTTTTTTCCTGATTGACTATAACTTCTTAGAGCTTAATTTAAGAATATATCATAGTTTGGTATTGCTTTAACAATTATTTTATAGTTGTTATGAACCTCCCATTTAATCGTCAATTATGTTTTCTTTTTTAGAAGAAAGGTCTGAAACTTTAGTCAGCCTTGTAAGAAGATACTGATATTCTGATAAAAAATAAACAAGACAATGAAGAATTATTTTGCTAAAAAGAATTGTGCATCAAATATGCAGGCTGGTATAAGTGGAGGTGGAAGTCTTCCAATGCATATTGATAAATTTTTTGAGGTTCGAGACATAACTATCATTCTTCTTTTTTTCAAGAAAATAACTTGATATTTGGATTTGAATTGAATGATCTTTCGTTTCAGGCTATAGGGATCACAGTGCAAAATGGCTATGGTCTAACAGAGACTTCACCTGTTGTAGCTATAAGAGATCCAAATTGCAATGTAATACTAGCAAATATTTTTGTTTTTCGTAAGATTATCTCAGTTCCTTATTATATTTCACACAGCACAGTGCCAAAGAAGTAAAAAATACCATTAAGGTACTGATATGCACGACTAAAACAAAATTGGATACATTTCTTCTCTTTTGCTGCTTGGTTGATGTTTGATAGCACAATTTAGGGAAAGCTAAGGGTTAATTTGGCTGAGTTTATTTTTTTCTTGGGAAATATTGTGAAGGTACTTGGCACAATCGGACCCCCTTTGAAGCACACACAAGTGAAGGTTGTGGATAAAGAAACTGGTTTGTCAGTCCCTGATGGCTCGAAAGGTATTCTCAAGTTCAGAGGCGACCAAGTTATGAAAGGCTATTACAAGGTAACTACTATTAAACATTAAAAATGTTCTGATATTAGGAAATTAAGAAGTAAGAGCGCGGAAATGATTTTAGTTTCAACTAGTTGCTTAGATTTGCACTACGCTTTTACACACAACAGATTACAATTAACTTCTCAATCTTTATTTACGCTCATGTGATAATTCAACTACCCGAACATGATTAAATACCAGCAATTGCAAATGACTTCCCAACAATACACAGTAATTAATTGCACAACGTTGTTTGCCTAAAAAAACATTTTTCCTTGATAACAAAACATGTTGCATTTTCTTATGTGCTACTAAGTACTGTGTATGACATGAGCAGAACACAAAAGCCACAGAGGCAGCAGTGGACAAGGATGGATGGTTCAACACTGGAGATATAGGATGGGTTGTGCCGAAACACACCATGGGGTGGAGCCGGAAGGCTGGAGGGATGATTGTTGTTGTTGGACGTGCAAAGGATACTATAGTCCTCTCAACAGGTGTGTTCAAGTATCACGTTCATAAAATCACAGCATGTTGAGGCCGACCCTTAAAACCAAAACAAATATTTGAAAAGAATCCCAGCATTGTTGTATCTGAACACAACAGTAATGATGAATTGGTCATTTGGGCATTTCATCGAACAGTTAATAGTGGATTAATCCTTGTGATAAAATTCAGGACTGCTGGTTGCACTTTCCATATTGGACCAGTATTGATTATTGACGAGCCTTTCATGCACGGCAAGTCATTTTAATTTAACCTATGTACTTTACTCGTACTATTTAAACTATTTTCCCACAGAATTACAATGAAAGTTAGGAGAGACGTAGTGACCACCAAATATCAGGATCAGATTGCTAATTACATGTATAAATAAAACAATGTTCTAATGTGCTTTGATTTTTATTTGCTAATTTGTGTTATGAGGCGGCATGGTAGAAGCTCTAAAATAAAATTATATTATAAACCAGATGAGTGTTTGAATCTGAAAGCATACTTCAGAAACCTCTTGTGTGAATTTAATCTACATCTCTTCCTAAAAAGATTTTAGGCGTGCAGTTCACATATTGAACTTGCACAGTTCAGTATTTGCAATTTAGAACAAGCACATTGAGCTTTCTGCAAATTCCTTTCAATGAGGCTCCTTATTATTGGAGTTCCCAAACCGTACACTACCACTAATGGACACAAGGGCTGAACTAAAAAAATTTAGATTGGGGGCCTAACTTGTAAAATGCATAATGTGTAGCAGTAAGATTTGAACTTTGAACTCAAGTATATAATAACTTAAAAATAAATTCAATTAAATTTCAATATACATGATTAGAAGTTTTTATATAGAGATGACCAAACACCCCTTACCAAGACTATAAATCCTCCACTGAATGGACATCAACAAAGTAAACAAAAGCAATATTGAGCTTAAATTAGATCAAATCTCTAATAATTGAACTTTCATCTTTAAGAGAATGAATAAAAAGAATAAAAGACAGTATAAAATAAAGGCAACAGAATATCATTTGGAATGCAAAGAACCTTTGGATGCGACTAAAGTAGCGCAATGCCACCCAGGTTAGACACCACTTGGTTCCTTTTATTACATATCAGGGGCAGGGCCGGGGGATAAAAAGAAAACAGAGAGAAGTTTAAATTGTGATTCCAGCATAAAGCAGCATATTATACTAGAATAATATTTTTCTTCAACAACAAATGCAAAAAAAAAATACATATGGAGGATGCTTTCTTCATTCAATTTCCAGGACAAACAGTATTGTATTCTATATATTTACAAAAGTAAAAAAATTTCCTTTGTTTCCCAGGAACAGCATTGTTCTTGAGTGTTCTTTTTTTTTTTTTTTAATTTTATCCCATAAAGATATAAAACAAAACCAATAAAAAAAAATAAAAAGAGGGGATAAGTTGGAAAGGAATTTAAAAACAAAAGGCATAAATAAAAGACTACAAATCCAATCCTCGGGACCAGCCAATGGCACCTGATCACCACAACTAAATTTCAATATCTACCACTTCCAAGCAGAATTAATCGAACCAGGGATTTCACTGCAACTAAAAAGCCTATTAACTTCAATACAACAAACAATGAAAATATTTCAACTCTGCATTTTTAACTCAAACCCCAGATACAGGATGTGAGACCCCATTAGCCGTCTCCCGCGAAGAATTCCTACCACGAAAACAAAAATGCAATTGTTCATTGCTCTTTATCTCCGCACAAGCAAGTTTTGCCAACAATAACCCGGCAAAGAATGCTGACACCATAAGCATCCCAAAAACAGCATCCCAGCTCTTTGAGGAGATGTAACCTGTCAACAACGGCCCAATCGCAGCCCCAGCCGATCCGGTGCCATCAATTATCGCTGTTACTGTTGCCAGTGCTCTCGAGTCACCCCTTAACGACTCGTGTGTTCCCAAATCTGCCGATACAGCAGTGGTAATGAGAGCATAGGGACCGTTGACAAACATACCAGTAACAATCATAAGGGATGCATTAATTAAAAGAGAGGAGCTGCCGAAGTAGCGGTAGATGAAAAGCGCACCCATCGAGAGGAAGTTGAAGAGAACTGAGGTAAAGGCACGAGCATCCAGGCTGTCAGAGAGTTGGCCAGCAAGTATGCCACCTAAGATGCCACCTACATCAAAGAGGGTGGAGAGCATTCCTGCCTTCCAATTTGACAAGTACTCGCCACCAATTTCTAAAACATACGTTGAACCCATGTTAGAACTTACAATGGAGCTTGCAGTAAAGTGTGTTATGTAATACAAATTAATTATTTTCTTTTATGCAGGTACAGGAATAACTTTATTTTTATGATGATACCCATTTATTTGATATTGTACTAGTCAAATCTGGGAATCATACTGTATAAACAAGCACTAGGCAACACCCAACTATCAGTTGGAGAGCCAGAATATTTGGCCAGTGAAGTCAACTTATTAATTTTATAACCCGACTCCTCATGGTCGAAAAATAATTGATAGAAGCACAAGAATATCTTTGTAACAATGGCTCTACATCTGCAAAGATACCTCTATTATTGTTTCCAGTTGGAGTCCCTTTTTTCCAGCATTCATTTCTTATTTTGGCTTATTGTCATCTGACTTTAATTTCCTAACTAATCTAATTTGATGCTAAATAGTCATTTAAAGTTTACTCTGGACAAAATTCCATTAAATTGGAGCAATTTCCTTGGCAAACTGGACCCGTCCCGTTGATATGTAAATGTCCTTCTGTAATGCTACAAAATAACTGTAAAGCAAGTCTTAAAGATGGAGAGGAAAACAGGATACATACTTGTATGGCTAATGTAGAACGGAAGCCAATACAGAAAGGTATACGCCACCAGCTTAGAAAAGAAGAGGCCAAATGCAAATGCAGTCACACCTGGTATCTGCCAAGCTGTCCAGAACCCAACAGCCTCCCTCTTCTTTCTATTCCCCTCTCCTTCTCCTCCCAAAAGAGGCTCCCTGACACCATTTCTTATCTCATCCGCATTCAGACCAACCGACTCAGGCCCAGGCGGTAAGAGCACAAACAAAACCAACCCAACAAATGCCATCAACAAACTCGGTACCACAAATGACCATCCCCAGCCGTAATTTAACATAAGAGATGCAATCAAAGAGCCTGATATGTTACCAATAGATGTATGTGCATTCCATATACCCATAATCAAGCCTCTTTTTCTCTTTCCATGCCAGTTTCCGACTACTGCCACAACAGATGGCCAGCCTGTCGACTGAAAAAGTCCGGCTAACATTTGGACAACCAAGAAATAGCCAAAGGCATGTATATTCAACCAATAACCAACCCCAAATAGCGAAGTAAATATTGAAGTACCAATCATTCCAATTGTCAGAAATATTCTTAAATCCAACCGGTCCCCTAGATGTCCCGCAAAGTACATGCCGATAGAATAGACAGCTAAGAAAGAAAGGTCGAGTATGCCGAGTAGAGATGTGCCCTCAGGCCCGTCAAACGGGGCCCACCCTCCGCCTGTTGTGGCCCTCGGATATATGTTTGAGTGGAACCACATGCCCACATTATTGGTCGCCGGGTCAAGCACGGTCTTTACAATGCTTGTGGTCTTTCGCGTTGCATGGTAACTTGTATATGCCAAGAATGTAAGAATTAAAATAAGGTATTGGTATGTTTTAATGGACACAGATGTCCTGTTAATCAAATAGCGGAATGCAGGTGGTGTACGATCCATTCTAATTTCTCCTTTCTTCTTTAATTTCTTCTTACTTTTCTTTCAGCTTTTTTGGAGAGCACTAAGAAGACTACAAGAAAAGTTTTCCCTAAAAAGAAATAATATGTATTAGACAGGACAAATGAAAAGCAATTTATGATAACAGAAAAGCTACATTACATTATATAAATAAAAAACTAGTAAACTAAGCAAAATAAAAAAATAAAAATAAAAATGAACAGAAATAAAGTGGAGGTACAGTTGAGAAGCACATCTTGGACTTCACATTGACAAAGAAATTAATGATTGGTGATCTCTACTTCTTTTGAAAATATGGAATATGGTATGGATATGTACTAATTAATTATTCTTTCCATTTTATTATCAGTTGCAATTATTATTATTTTTTTTTTTTTTATAAAAGGCATGAACATGCCCGTTCCATTGAGTTGCAATTAAATAGTGCCTGCTATTTGGTAAGGTAAACTTCCATATCCAATTAAGCCAGTTAGTTTTCCTGTAATCAGTACAACAGACTGAAAAGGGCTTTAAGAAACTATAGATTGTGATCAAATTCCAAAAAAACAAAAAAATTACTCCAATTTAAGTGTCATCCGCAACCTAGGCCTCGACATTAATCAAACCAACAAATTATGAAAACACGGGAAACAGCTTCAAACTGAGGTTCCCAACTACAATAGAACATCCAAAAATAACCACAATCCAATTGCATAGCGGTTCAAATATAAACTGCATACAAAAATTGCCTTGACAAATTTACCACAAGACAGAAGCGTCGACCAGATAGTAAGATGGAACGTTTCGATAACAATAGATTCAATTCAACCTCACGGCAAATGCTTGTTACCACAGGCCTTCTTTGCGTCTGCGCGCATGCGAGAGAGATAAAGAGACGGAATTATACCAACACCAAAATTGGAAAAGATTAAACAACCAAGTGGTCGTTTACGAAAAGATAGAAAAATCCCATTCAAATTAGGCACAAATAAGAAAACAAATCAAACGGAAAGATTAAAAAAAAAAAAAAAACGAAACACCAGTCATTACCATAAGTCGCTGTATTTCGGAGCTTTGTTCTTTCTCGCGCTCTATCTTCTCAAATCTTCAAATTTTAGTTTCAGGCTTTTTCAATGTCCTTTTTTTCTCTCTCTGTCGCGGGTTCCTTTCTTTTCGTAGGAGCCTTCCGACGGAGGAGAAGCATTAAACGAATGCCACGTCTTCTCTTTACAGAGCTCTCTTCTTATAAGAAATTACTTTAGTACCCTTTTAAGCCCACGGACAGTTTACAAAAAGAAAATTACGTTAGTACCCTTTGCAGTTATAACATCGGTTGTTAATTTCCTTTTTATAAATTAATATTTTACTTTCTGAAAAAGAAATTAATTATTTTTTATTCAAAATATAGATGAAACCGTATCAATAATATAGTTTTAGGTCCACGTTTTTGGGATCTCACTAATAGTGCAATTCCAGTATTTTTCAAACATTAAACCACATCTTAATTACATATTGTTGGGATCGAAATATTGGTTTGATTCCATCTGCCTGTCTTTGATGAAATCGCACTGATTCTATCAATTTAAAAAAAAATCTTTATAAAAATTGATTTTTTTTTATTTTTAGAAAAAAAATCTCAGTATTAGTCTTAGTTAGATAAATAAAGTTTGATCTGAAACGACCAAATAAAAAAAGTTTGATCTGAAAGAGATGCAAAAAAAAAAAATCAAGTATATATATTCTTAAAAAGAAAATTAATTCATCAATATTTTGTATAAATCAAAAACCATATGCACACAAAATTCAATCGTCTTTTTCGTATTGATATAATTTATCTATATGTATTTATGTGCAGTAGCGGAACCAGGAATGATCGGTAGGGAGGCCTAACTAGTTTCTCTTAGGATATCAGTTTTAGAGGTGGAACTAGGGCCGGTATAAGGAGGGAACCAAGGCCTGTAGGGGGTGCCAGTTCATTGAAACTTCATGCTCGTATATATCTTTTTTTCAGCTAGGAGATGATCTTAGTATATTTTCTGGGCCAAGGGGGGGCCAAGGCCCAGGCCTTGGTTCCACCTCTATTTATATGTGTACATGTATGTTCATAATTTCCAAAATGATGTTTTTGTTCAAAAATAAAAATCGTTATAATATAAACAAAATAATGAAATTTAAAATATTGAATTGTATCAGTAGCTTGAAAATCAGACTTAGTTAGTAACATTACAAAATAAAATATCAAAATGCGTGTATTTGTTCGTTGCTAATAGCTTTTATAGCTGAAGCTAATGAAAATTAATGAACCAGTCACTCTCAGAAAACAAATGAAAAGTAATGAAAAATTACTTAAAAGATTGTTTGTTTTTTTTATTTTTTTTTGTGAAACTTGGTAGGTGATATGAAGATTAAAATAGTTAGTAAAGAAAAAAACAGAGAAATGCGTGACACGTCGCGAGTAAAGAGACATTTTTTATCAGATGTATCTATTATCTAATCTCAATTTATATACTGTTGACCACCCGAACAGATTTGACTTGAATTTTCGGGTACGTATGTTCCCATGCTCTGGCTTGAAAACGACCGGGCCTGAGGCTGCTTACACGCGGCATTTCTAGACAACTCCAGCAGTCATCATTACTATTCGCAAGTTCACCATTTTCATACATCAAATTTTCACTTTTCGGAGCCAAGACACAATGGCACAGGCGTGATAATATCGACAAGTGAGGGTAAATTTATTTATGATAAAATATGCTATTTTAAGCCAGAACGGCAGATACAGCAGTATCTTTTGGCATATTCGCATCTCATTGGGGGATTATACTTTTTGGTGATTCACCTCCACGTGGTCAACCTTATTATATAGGGAGACAAATGAAATTCATCTCAAGTAACTCAAATTTGAGTTTGGATCCGGTCGTCCGAACCCTCTTTTTTGCACCAACACTAAACAAGTCCCGTGCATTCCATCTCCAACTGGATTGGCTGGATTCTGATCGGACGGTTCGTATGTAAGCATAAAATTTGAGTAGAGGATTGGACTACCTTATTAGGCCACATCATGGACCATTTCTGAGATTGCTGACTTGTTGTTCGCATCTCACTGGGAGATTGTGGATTACGGAACCGGACCGTTTCTATTTGCCGACTTGCTGTTCCGGCACACGTTATAAAAACTTAATTACACAGTTACGTCCACCCGAATTTTTCTATTTTAATTTAGTAAGATCAAAATTTAAAATTTCAACTCTAACTATCTTTTTAAACAAAAACTAAAAAAAGGACAAGTTATTAATTGTTGGGCCCTAACTATTTTTTTTTTAACAAATGAGAAAGCAAGAATTAGATTTTCACTAAGTTCATGGGTCAATTGTTCACCATGTAAGGTCGGACTTTAAAATTCTCTTAAAAAAATATATTGTTTTCTTTTCATAAAAAATAGTGGGACTTTCAAATAGAAAATCCCTATTGCTATTTGAAATTATGGTCCCAAAAAGAGGCCGGACATTCAAATATAGACTGGATTTTCAAATAAAGGGTCATGTTGGACCGAAACTTTGTACAGCAGTCCTTGAGGTTCAAATTTTCAGATCAAATTTTTTTTAAAATGAGAAATCGATTTTGGTACAGTGGTAAAGACAATATTTTATTTGTGAGAGGTTACAGATTGGATATCAAAATGGAGAAGCTTTTTATAGATATTAAATAATTGAATAACTTTGACATCTAAAATTTAGTCAACGAAATCTCTTGGATGTGCCGGACTTTTGAATAGCAGCTCTAGAGATTTTTTTTTTTTTCATTTTCATTTTTCGAACCAAAAATATAAGAATTTAGAAGTGGAGGTATAAAAATTTACTGCCATGCTACGTTTTAATGGTTGTGGTATAGGCTTTCATTGCGAAAATTAAAAGATCACAGACTCACAGTCATCACATTCCAATAAAGATTAAATTCAAACAGCAGGTGGCGACGGCGATCGAATTTTCATTTTTTATTGGGCTCTGGGCAGGAAATGACAAAAGTTCTGAGCCCAATAGATAAACAAACCCATTTTCCATAGATAAGCAAGCCCAAAAAATAACTTGTACTTGCAAAATTTGTATATGCGTCAATAATTTGTACATGCAAAAAGTATAAACACTTTAATTTATTTTGACAAACGTTTAAAATCAACGAGTTAAGTAATGTGCTAATTTGTACTTGTAAACATCAACAGAAGCTTAAAGTATCATATGATATATATAATATTGACTAATATTTTATGGGACGTATATTGAAAAAGAGGAGAATTCAAATGTTTCTATTTTTAAATATTAATAACTTAAAATTTAAAATTCAAATATTAAAAATCAAACGTTAGATTCGATTTATATCATTTTCTCTATGCACATTAAAAAAAATTATAACATTCCGATTTTATTTTGATTAGTATAGCTTACAAATATACACTGGTATAGATAAATTCTTAGCGTTGATTTTTCACTTATTGATTCATATGAAAATATAATTATTTTTTTGTGTGTGTGGAGAAAATAATATAGATCATATCTAACAGTTTTGTTTTGACATATAACTTTTATAAAAAATACTATTAGAAAATTAAAAACTGAAGGCATGATAGAAGCACAAAAAAATAAAAGTATTTGAATCTTCATTGAAATTTTAGATATCCCGAGTTCTAAATACATGCAATATCATTTGTCTTTTTTATTATTATTATTATTATTATTATTATTATTATTATTATTGTTGTTGTTGTTGTTGTTGTTGTTGTTTGTTAAATTTGTTTTTTCAGCACTAGAGAGCTATACAAAGAAGAGAATTAACGTTGTGAATAAACGACACCGGCTGTGAATTAACGTTGTGATGATTCTAATAAACGAAGAAAAATAAATAAATTATCCCACCGAGTTACTGACTGCTAAAGCAACGATAAAACTAGAGAAGAAACAAATAATGTATATTAGTTTGTATTATAGATTAATATTTTTAGTTTTTAAAATCAAACAATCAATCTAAATTGTTCAATATAATCTTTGTATGAAATGTACTTACAAATCAAACTTTATACTTTTTATAATTTATTTACTATTTTTAGATAGGTAGAAAATCAATTGATTTAAAGATTCTAAACTATTCAAAAATAATAATTTTCTATTTATTTAAAAATTAAAATATATTGTGAAAAATATAAATTTTAGTTTAAAGTATATTTTCTATGAAAATCATGTTGAAATTGTCAGATCAACTATTTGAACTTTAAAAATAAAAGTATTAATTTATAGTAGGGACTTAAGTGCCTTGTGTAGAGTAACATAGCCACACTGAAGAAAACAGTACATGGTTATCGTTTTGCTACCAAAAGGCGCAAATAAAGCGAATTTTAATAAAACAACTAAATTGCATTCATTTCATTCATTTAATCAGTTTGCTGGTTCGGGCATTCAACGAGCCTCGCTGGACCACGCGTTAGATTGTACATGTTGGATCTAAGTTTCAAATAAATTATCTTAATATTGTAATATATTTACCGACGTGTATTTTAATATATTAACAGTACAATGTTTATATTATGTATTGCAGGATTAAAAACGAATTCATGTGCTAAAAAACAGCTATCATTTTTCAATACATATTGTCAGGGGCGGAGCCAGACTTTCAGACTATGGAGGTCAAATGTGAATGGAGATCAAGTATATAAAATTTTCCTACTACGAATGGGGTCAATTTCACACTATTCATAATATTTTACTTTAAACTATATTAAATAAGGTATAAATAAATAAAAAATTCAAAATGAATGGGGTCAGACCTCCATTCACTATACGTAGATTCGGCCATGCATATTGTGCGGGATATTTAATTTCTGATAAAAAAAAACGAATATGCATGCTAAAAAAACAGCTGTCATTTGTACTCACATCACATGCAAAGTGAAGGGCATTGTAAAGTTTGTTATACAATTTTTAATCATTATTTGTAATTAATCCATTCTAACCAGCACATATATATATAGTTGATAAAATAATTCACATAGTAATTATAGCATAGCATAAAAACTTGTATTTAAAGGTCCTGAAGTCCTAGCCAGTAGCCACGACTGTTTCTGTTTGTTTACTGATTCGACCCGTGTTCAAGTTCCAAGTTCAATCATTTGAAATATAATATTATAAAGATAATCTGTATTAAGTAATTTACTATTTTATTGAATCAGCAAACAATGCTTAAAATGCATAAAATTTGATTGTATTAGACTAGTTATATATCAAATAACAAATCTATAAATTTATCTTCAATTTATTTTTGAAATTCCATTATTAGGTGATCCCTCTCTAGAATCAGTACAAATAAACCGATGTTCAAGTAGTTGATGATATTTTAAGATTATTTTGTTAGTTTTAGTATTTTTAGAATCTGTTAACCAAATAAACCGATGTCCAAATTGATTAATATCGTGAATTGGGAAATAAACCTGCTGTTATTCCGATTCCAACAATTAATCTTTGTTGAAATTCGTGAATGAAAACAAAAATTCATTGAGATTCACACATGGAGTGATCTTTGTTAAGATTCGCAAATGAAAAAAATTCTTCGTTAAGATTTGCTCATGAAAAAATTTAAATGGTTGATTCCTGTTATTCACATGAATTGGCGTCCGCAATGCATTTTAAATGCGCTAGTCAACTAGAACATGTTTTATGCATAAAATATTAAAATTTAATGCACCTTATTAATTAAGTGCAAAATAATATGTTGTGGACATGTAAATGATAAAGAGTGAGTCTATGGTACTATGCATAGCACGGATTGGTCCGTACTACGGATTAATATTTTCTTTTTCAAAATTCTAACGGTCGATCCGAAATGTTCAACATAATTTTCATATGAGAATATACTTGTGAGTTAAATTTTTATTTCTGAGAATTTTTTTACTATTTTTTTAGATAGATAGAAAAAAAACTGTTTTTTGATGGTCCAGAATTTTCAGATCAAGTGATTTTCTACCTATCTTAAAATATAGTAAAAAAAATTTAAAAAATATAAAATTTAGTCTGCAAGTACATATTCATGTGGAGATCACGTTGAACGGTTCGGATCGACTATTGGAATTTTCAAAATGAAAATATGGTTCCGTAGTACGGACTAATCCGTGCTATGCATAGTACCATAGACTCACTCAATGTAATTTAGTGTAATTCAACGTAATTTAACATAACAAGTAATTTAGCATATTTTAGTATAAATATGCTAATTATACATCAAAAGAAGTAATCTAACAAATATTTAAAAAAAATCCGAATTACACTAAATATTTGTTAGATTTGGTAATTTAACGCAATTTAGTGTAATTCAACGTAATTTAACATAATTTCAAATAAGTTAGCGTATTTTAATATAAATATGCTAATTATACATCAAAAGAAGTAATCTAACAAATATTTAAAAAAATCCGAATTTTTAGCGCTAGAATTTAGCATCTTGATATTCATATTGTCTCCCCTAAAAAAAAAAAATAATAATAATTATTGTTCATGAACAGTGGACCGCCCAGCGGTTGGGCGGTTAGGGTAGTTTTAAAAATAATTTTGGGGTGATGACAGATTTGATAATTTGTTTTTTTTTTAGGGTATTAATAAAAATGCCGGTTTAGTTGCTCAGTTATTCTAAATAAACAAACATTACATTTGTATTTCACTATTTTGTAATTTGATAATTTGAATTTTCAATATAGAAAAATCTGACTTGGTCTTGGTATATTACTTGTCGGCTCGGACGGGTTTCTTTGAACCTTCTCCGCACGGCTTGGTTTGGTTACCTCCCAAAGAAAGAAAGAGATAATTCTCGATTTTTCTATTAATATCCACCGACCACCGCCTACCGCCTAGTCCCCACCGCAACCCCCCAGCTATCTATAAATTGGCCCTCTCCTTTGCCCTCTTTCAAACAAATTCACGACTTCTCTTCTAAAGCTTCTCTGAGTCTTTCGAATATCGATCTCCGCTCTTTAGATCTTTATATTACCGTCTTCAAGGTTATCCATCTCTTTCTTGAAATTTCCTTGTAGCTTGAATAAAATCTTGATTCTCCTGTAGATTGTACTGGTATTCTTCTTTAATTCGACCTAGGGTTTCTTGATTGGTTTTCGTAGTAAAAGATTGGTCTGGTTTGGGGTTGATAATTAATTCTTCTCTTGCGATCTGACTTTTGACCCAGGGACCTGAAGTGGTAATCTTTTGATTGATTATCTTAGGCTTTCTTGTCCAGAATTGAGCGACATAATTTCCCAATATTTTAGTACTTCAGCCATGGTTTGAGAATCTATGCCATCTTGTTTTCTCTTTTGGAACCTTGGTTATCCATGTTAATGCAATTCAACTGAATTGTTTGAATAATTTGCACACAAAAATAGGAATAGATTCTTTTTAGGGTTACCTACGCTAAATGGAAAACTTTCTGTAGGTAGCAATTTATTGTTCCCCAAACTTATTATATCTGCAAATATAGAGCCAGCAACTCAATCAAAGCTGAGCACTGTTCTGATCCTCGTTACTATGATCCATCAAGTGGGAGGAACACTTGTTAATCCAGGTTTGACTTATACTATCTCTTTGTGTAATGCAGATGCAGATCTTCGTCAAGACACTCACTGGCAAGACCATAACTCTCGAAGTCGAGAGCTCTGACACTATCGACAATGTGAAGGCCAAGATCCAAGACAAGGAGGGTATTCCTCCTGATCAGCAGCGCCTTATCTTTGCCGGCAAGCAGCTCGAAGATGGCCGCACTCTTGCCGACTACAACATCCAGAAGGAGTCGACCCTTCACTTGGTTCTGCGCCTAAGAGGAGGCATGCAGATCTTTGTTAAGACCTTGACCGGTAAAACTATTACCCTTGAGGTTGAGAGCTCTGACACCATTGACAATGTCAAGGCCAAAATCCAAGACAAGGAGGGGATCCCACCAGACCAGCAGAGGCTGATTTTTGCTGGTAAGCAGCTAGAGGATGGCCGCACACTTGCTGATTACAACATCCAAAAGGAGTCGACCCTGCATCTAGTGCTCCGCTTGAGGGGAGGGATGCAAATCTTTGTTAAGACCTTGACTGGTAAAACGATTACCCTTGAGGTCGAGAGCTCTGACACCATTGACAACGTCAAGGCCAAAATCCAAGACAAGGAGGGGATCCCACCGGACCAGCAGAGGCTGATCTTTGCTGGTAAGCAGCTAGAGGATGGTCGCACGCTAGCTGATTACAACATCCAAAAGGAGTCAACCTTGCATTTGGTGCTTCGCTTGAGGGGAGGCATGCAAATCTTCGTCAAGACCTTGACTGGTAAAACCATTACCCTCGAGGTCGAGAGCTCTGACACTATCGACAATGTCAAGGCTAAAATCCAAGACAAGGAGGGTATCCCACCAGACCAGCAGAGGCTGATCTTCGCTGGCAAGCAGCTAGAAGAGGGTCGCACTTTGGCCGATTACAACATACAGAAAGAGTCAACCCTCCACTTGGTTCTTCGTCTGAGGGGTGGGATGCAAATTTTTGTCAAGACCTTGACTGGCAAGACTATTACCCTCGAGGTCGAGAGCTCTGACACCATTGACAACGTCAAAGCCAAGATTCAAGACAAGGAGGGTATCCCGCCTGACCAGCAGCGCCTTATCTTTGCCGGCAAGCAACTAGAGGATGGTCGCACTCTGGCAGATTACAACATCCAGAAAGAGTCGACCCTCCACTTGGTTCTTCGCCTCCGTGGTGGAATGCAGATCTTTGTAAAAACCCTCACTGGTAAAACCATAACCCTTGAGGTGGAGAGCTCGGACACCATCGACAATGTCAAGGCAAAAATCCAGGACAAGGAGGGAATCCCTCCAGACCAGCAGCGGCTTATATTCGCTGGTAAGCAGCTAGAAGAGGGTCGCACTCTGGCGGATTACAACATTCAGAAGGAATCAACCCTCCACCTTGTTCTGCGTCTCAGGGGAGGTATGCAGATTTTTGTAAAGACTCTGACCGGCAAGACCATTACCCTGGAGGTTGAGAGCTCTGACACGATTGATAATGTGAAGGCAAAGATTCAAGACAAGGAGGGGATCCCGCCGGACCAGCAGAGGCTCATTTTTGCTGGCAAGCAGCTGGAGGAAGGGCGCACTCTTGCTGACTATAATATTCAGAAGGAATCTACTCTTCACCTTGTTCTTCGTCTTCGTGGTGGTGATGCATAAACTCAAGTAGTGCTCTAGTAGTAGGTCTTTTGTTGCTTTGCAATTATGGTTTGTGGTTGTGTGTATCTTTGGGGATGATGTTGAAATGTGGGACTATGATTTATGTTGAATAAGAACACAATTGAAGTTGTGGAATTCTCTTATGCAGTTATGGTTTTATTATTATCTATGCGTCGTGACTCGTGTGTGTGTGTGTGTATAACGACTTATGCAGATGATGTTCTTTGAACTTCATTGTGATGCTCTATAAATTTCCATATCTTTTTGTGCTTGCTCTTAAAATTTCATTAGGGGTGCTGTAGAACGCTAGATTAGATGATAGCGCAATGCCATGGTTTTACGGGAAGTTGTGCAGATTGAATTGAATTTAATTTAATTTAATCTTGGTAGGATAGGATAGTTGGTCTGGATTCTCAAGGTAATTTAAATTTTTGGTTGGATACGCTTAGCTAGCTCTCTCATTACCTTGTCTGCGACTTTTCGCTGGGCCGGCAGCAACTGCAAGCTGAATCATGCACAGTCGTGAGTCGTATATATATTTTAGCTAGTTTGTCATGCACTGGATTGACTGACGTAAATTTGAGGTATTACTCTCATGGTTATGAATGAATAGTGAACAACTCATTTCCCTGCTGGTGCACCTTGTCCACGTGAAGAGTTAATGTATGAGGTGAATTAAATATTAATAAATACATTGCGGACAAGCAACTATTCTTTGCTCCGGTTCAGAAATCAATAGTCCCACTCCCACATGAGTTTTTCCATATAAGTTGAGGTCTTTAAATACACACACAGACCTCCATTACAGTAGAAATGAAGTGCAGCTCACTCCAAAAGAAAAAGAAAAATGACGTGTTGCTGTACGCTTCGGTAAAGTGAATGGTCGCTTTAAAAAGATAAACGCATGTGGGTATCGTATCGGGTACCTCCTTAATTTCCTTTCGGATAGAGTCGGATATCCGTTCCGTTTAGGAGGGACCTGTATCCGGATCCGGATAATTATTCGGATTCAGATAGTATCCGTTATCCGTATCCGGATCTCAACTGGATTTGGATCGGATAATCCGGATCCGTTTTCACCCCTACCGTATATCTATGTTTGTATGATATATTTTAGTATTGTCCCAATAAAAGAAATAAAACCATAGATGCATTTATCGTTATTGATGTAAAATTTAAATTGAATCAATTTAAAAGCTATTTAGTTTTTTTATCAAACGATGTGAGTTTTCACCATTTTTTAATCAATGGCCAAACAAAATTTGAATTAGAATAAAGTTCGATATACATTATATATATTCAAATAATGAACAATGTATATACAAATTTAACATTTTAATTTGGATTACTTCAATGGTGAATTGACATGTAAAAGAATTAACTGAATAAATGTATCATAAAATGGATGAATGCATATTAAAAATTCCTAATTTTTATAGGGAGGTATCGCTGGACATCTATTTATATATCCTGATAATCTTAACAATCGTCAAAGCTAAAATGTAAATTTTAAATCCCAACATTATATAAATAATCTATACATTATTATGTTGGGTTGCGTAGACATAAATAATCAATAAATAATCTGCATAAGAAAATAGCTTTATTTGGCATATGTTCTATTGATCATCAAGTGATTAAAATTTTTAACAGTATGAAATTAAATATTCCTAATGCATTATTAAACAATATTTAATTACATGAATTTTAAGTTATCTATACACCCAATATATATCTATAACATTTCAATTTTTAATTTTCAAACTTAATTGAATTGATGTAAAATAATAATTATCAAATTCAAATATATTCGATATTTTTATATAATTTCAAATATTGGTATGTTCTGCTCTGGCGTATTAGGCTCAGAGTCTGGAGTCTGGAGTCTGGACCACATCGCACGCACCTGACTAAAACACGGTCGTTTTTAAATCATGTAACTTTATATAAGAAGAAGCAGTGTTGTAAAATGCAGTTCATGCGGCCACATATGCGGCCGCATATGCGTATGCAGTGGGATTCCGCATGAAAAATCTTATTCAGTCCTAAATATGCGGATTTGAATATGCGGCCGCATATAACTACATATTAGCCGCATATAACCCGCATATGACTGCCATTAAAATCTTTTATTTATTAACAAAAACAATTCCAAATTAATTCGGATTCAAATAAATATATTAGTTAAATTGTGAATTGGATGTCCAGCTGTAACCGAAATCCAATCCCCAGTCCTCATCCGGACTAAGTCAGTTGAGTGAATTTCAAGGTTGTTTCGACCTTCTTATATAAGCTCTCTGGAGCTCTTTATTTTTTGTTTTACAATGTTGGGACTAAAAATTGTATACTTTGGGCCAAGCTAGCCTCTATATCCTTCACGCGATTTAAATTTACTTTTCCTTCACGTGAACCAAGGCACCAAGCTAGCCTCTATTCCCGCTGCCTGTGTATTTTGGGCCATTAAAAAGAATTTTGGGCCCTTAAGATTTATGAACTTTCAAACTTATCTTTAAACTGTGTTCAGATTTTCTGTGGCATATTTAATGAAATGTTAGACCTGGATTTGGTGTGTCTATATTAAATAATTGATCAGATTAAAACATATTAAATATTAAATATTTAATTGAGGGTCTTATATTTAATATCTAATGAAATAATCCGCATATATAAGTCCGCATAAAAATCCGCATATGCAGCCGCATACCGCATATGCGCTATGCAGTGGCTTTCCGCATACCGCATGAAAACCGCATTTAATAACATTGAGAAGAAGAATGTCTACATCTTTATTATAGGTCATCTGTCTTCTATTAGTAAGTTGCACACTTTGTACTGCGGGAAGGAAGAGGATCCGATTCAGCGAACAGCGACACAAATCTCAATTGTTCTTCAAAACCCTCTAAAAATCACCTAATCGACCGGTACCCAAGTAATGCCTGGGTTTTGAGGCATATAGTATAGTATTTCGCTCTTCCCTCGTTTCGTACTCCACCACCGTACAGGCCTCTCCTCCCATCCCAGGTAACCCTACCTTGTTTCTCTTTCTCTCTAGGCTACAAATGGTTTTCGAAAAACATTAGGCCGGGCGGTAGGAGAGGTGCTGGGGGCCTACGCTCTCACGTTCCTCTCTCCGATCTTCGCCGGCCACAGTCACTGGATTTAGGTCCTTAGACTTCCCCATCTCCCTTCCTCTCTCTCCTTCTTCCCTCCTTGTTGCCCTTCCTCTCCTCTTGCCACATCCGAATTAACCTCCCTCCACTACTCATCCTCCAAACCTTTTGCAAACCCTAGGTCATAATTTGGGTTTTTTAGAGCCACATCTCATGTGCAGGTCGTGCCATGAGGCAGGATACTGGGTGATTATAATAGGAATTTATGGGGCCAGATCTCTCATGTTCGCGTTGTCATGAAACATGTCAGCCATCAACGAATGGTGTAAGGTTATGGTGAGGAGTCCTCAGGGGTGGAGCCACACTTTTTAACTACAGGGTCAACACATAATGTGAGTCAATTACATAAAATTTTTATACGAGAACGGGGTCAATTTACGGTTCAATGATATTTTACTCCAAATTATATAAAAAATCATACATAAATACAAAAATAAAATTAGAAAAAATGGAGGCAATTGACCCCCATTCAATGTATATAGGTCTGCCCCTGGGAGTCCTACTGTGGTCCTACAGCCACTGTTGCGGCCTTGCATGTACCTGGTTTTTTTTTTTTTTTTTTTTCTACTTTTGGTGCTGTGTTTTTCATTCTATATTCCTTCCTGTAAACTGAAGTATGCCTACTAATTCACAAAAGAAAAAAGAAATGAAAATTGTTTCTTTTGCTGGATATTAACGTATGAATCTTACTCTGTCTGAGTTTGCTTCAAAAAAGTATCTTCAACTGGATGTTTTTAGGATGGGTCAATCTGTTTTTGCATCGAAGAAAGTTACGATCACCATTTTTTTACGTCCTTCTCAGAATAGTATGTTTTCATGTTCTTCTTTTAGAAGTTGAACTTACTAAACCTGAAATACTAGATTTACATCTTTAGCGAACTATACTATATATTCCTATGCAACTGCATGCAGATGGAAATCTTTGTGGAGATGGTTACTGGACAAAATATCCGCCTCAAATTCGAGAACCCTGAACTGATCAATAATGTCAAGATCCGTCTCAAACCTGAAATGCCTATCTTAGTAAATTAAGTTTTCTGGTAAAAACATTAATTACCCTTGACGTGGAGAGCTCGGACACCATTGGTAAGGTCAAGGAGGGAATCCCCCTCACCCCATATGATCGAGCAGCGACTTTTCTTTGCCGGCAAGCTGCTTGAAGATGGCCGTACTCTGGCAGATTACAACATCCACAAGGAATCAATGCTCCTCCTCCTTCCGTGTCTCGGGGGTGGCATGCAGATTTTCATGATCGATGAAGAATCTGACTTGAAATGCATGCATGTTTTCTGTGCTTGTATGCGACTTTTCGCCGGGCCGTGCGTGCGTGCGTGCGTGTGCGTGCAGCGATCGACGTGAACAAACAATTGCAATGTGCAATGTGAAACTCTCTCTATACTGATTACTTAAAAACCTTTAATCAGGTGCACTACTACAAAAATATTCATTGTACACTGCACACTGTACACGGATTTGGCAATTTTATATAAGAACCGTGTACCAAATATGATTTTTTAAGATCTGAACGATTTCTACACGGCTAATTAGTTAATAATCAGTGTAGAATTATTACAGAGAGCTACACGGTTTATTAGAAACCACAAATCCGTGTGTAAAGAGGTCCGTGTGCAAGTTATTGAGAGAGCTACACGGATTTTTGTTAAATATCCGTGTAGGAATATATACACGGATTTTTGATAATATATCCGTGTAGAAATGGAAGCTTTGTACACGGATTAATAATTAACTAGCCGTGTATGGTTTAGTTGGAGAGCTACACGGATTAATAAGTAAATATCCGTGTATAAAAGTGTAGGGTTTTAATGTCTTCTCCTTCCAGCACCGTTTTGATCAAGTCTTTTATATATGCACCTCTGTACATCTCTCTGAACTGAGCTTTTTCCTATCAGATTTCTGCGAATTGAGGCCAGCAGCTGAGATCTGAGATCTTTGAAGTTTGTATTTTCTCCTCTCCATCTTTCTAAGGTTAGTAATATGTATTTAAATCATTTTCTTCCTCTAATTTTCTGTTATTTATGCTTATTTAGGTCATTTCATGCATGCTTGATTTCTTAATTTTAGATGTAATTAATTAGTGTATTGTTGTCCAATAACCGACCTATAGATGCTTTTAGGTCCATGCCCGTTCAAAATTAATCCAATAGGGATTAATTTTGGATAGTCCCCGTTTTGGGACTGCTCTTTGAATATTATGTCTCATTTAGGATGTGAACACATATTAGCGGAATTTAATTAGTATTTGAGAAAAGTTCGACAGTATTTTCCCTTAATGCTCCTACGAGTATGTGGTTCGTACGTATGCTTGGGGAGTTAAGGGAAAATGCTGTCGAATTTTTCTCAACTACTAATTAAATCTCGCTAATATGTGTTCACATATGAGACATAATATTCAAAGAGTGGGTTAGGATTGTAAACCGGCCCTTTGTAAGTCCAAAATTTTGTTACAATGGAGAATGTTGACCATGCATGATTAATTGATCAAATCATTTTTTTAATTTAATTTACAGATGGATCGAAGTTGGATGTATGAAATGCGACGTGACAGTGAAGAATATTTGGTTCGCGTTGATGAGTTTATAAAATTTGCTGAGAGTTATAGAGTGAAGAAAAAAATAGAAGACATTTTGTGTCCTTGTAAAGATTGTAAAAATTTATTAAGATTTTGGACATCGAAGAAATTAGAGCTCATTTGATTTGTCGGGGATTTAAGAAGAGATATACATGTTGGTTCATGCATGGTGAGAAATTTAGGAAAAGTAGTAGTGCCAGTAAAGATTGTAATCGTGAATTGAATGATGAGAATGTTGGAATTTCTGATAATTTTGAATTTTGATTGGAACGAGGATTATGAGAGTGTCGAAAATTCTGATAATGTCGAACCCGGAAACGACGATGGTGAGATGGAGATGAATTTTGATGAAAATGTAGAACACGAGTTTACTGAAAATTTTGAGGAAATGTTACGTGATGTGGAAGATGAAATTAGTGTTAAAAATTATGATAAATTTCAAAAATTTGTCTAATGAATCCAAGAAGCCGTTGTATCCGGGTGTACCAAATTTACAAAACTGCAGCTGTGTTGAAATTATTAAATTTAAAAGCAGACAATGGTTGGAGTGATAAGAGTTTCACGTCCTTATTACAGCTTTTACGAGAAATGCTCCCAGATAACAACGAGTTACCCGGTACAATATATCAGGCAAAGAAGTTGATATGTCCAATGGGGTTGAAGATCGAAAGAATACATGCATATCCGAATGACTGTGTATTAATCGTAACGAGTACGAGGCCATGCATGTATGTCCTAAATGCGGTGTTTCACCGGTATAAACGTAAGAACCAGGACACTGATGATTGTAACGAGGCCACAAATGGCCGGCCTCCGGCTAAGGTGTTGTGGTATTTGCCGATAATACCGAGATTCAAACGGTTGTTTGCGAATTCCAAAGATGCAAAATTATTGCGCTGGCACGAAGAAGAGCGCAAAAATGACGGTAAACTAAGGCACCCGGCTGATTCTCCTCAATGGAGAAACATTGACAGACATTTTCAAAGAATTTGGTTCTGAAATGAGGAACCTTAGGATTGTGGTGAGCTCAGATGGAATGAGTCCGTTTGGAAGCATGAGCAGTCGGCACAGTACTTGGCCAGTTCTTTCTAGCCTATCTACAATCTTCCCTCCTTGGTTGTGCATGAAACGCAGATATATAATGATGTCATTACTAATCCAAGGACCCAGACAACCCGGAAATGACATAGATGTATATCTTGCACCATTAATCGAGGACCTCCAAAAATTGTGGCGTGATGGCGTCCCGGTTTGGGATGCGTACTGCAAAGAGGTCTTTCAATTGCGGGCCATGGTGTTTTGCACCGTAAATATTTCCCCGCGTACGGGAATTTATCGAGTTACACTTGTAAAGGAGCAAAAGCGTGTCCGATCTGTGAAAATGACACGCAGGTGCTGAGGTTGAAAAATTGTCAAAAGAATGTATTCATGGGGCATCGTAGGTTTCTTCCTATTAATCACCCATATGTAAGAAGAAGATGGCATTCAACGGGAAAATTGAGCTTGGAGTGGCTCGTCATCATTAGACGGGGAGAGTGTCTTCAAACGGGTAAAAAACATTGATGTTGTTTTTGGAAAATGCGCCAAAGCCACCACCGAAGAATATTTGGAAAAAGAGGTCCATATTTGGGAGCTACCGTACTGGAAGCATTTAGAAGTGAGGCATTGCCTAGATGTCATGCATGTTGAAAAAAAATGTCTGCGACAGTTTAATTGGTTTATTATTGAACATTCGGGGAAGACTAAAGATGGTATTAAAGTGAGAAAAGACATGGTAGAGATGAGAATACGACACGAGCTCGCACCGCAGGAGAAAGGGAAACGCACATACCTACCCCCCGCACTGTGCACAATGTCAAAGGAAAGAGAAAACAAGCTTCTGTGAATGCATCAATGGTATAAAAGTCCCATCAGGTATTCTTCGAATATTAAGAAGCTGGTGTCGATGAAGGACCTGAAGTTGATTGGTATGAAATCCCACGACTGTCATGTTTTATTGACATATATAATTCCCGTTGCAATTCGGGGAATTTTACCAAAGCACGTTCGTCAAACCATTACGAGCTTTGTTCTTTCTTCAATGCAATAAATTTCAAAGTGATAGACTCTCTAAAATTGGACTCTTTGCAAAAGGAGGTCGTCGTTACTCTTTGCCAACTTGAGATGTATTTTCCGCCATCTTTTTTCGATGTTATGTTCACCTTGTTGTCATCTTGTGAGAGAAATTAAGATTTGTGGTCCCGTGTTCCTGCGGTATATGTATCCATTCGAGAGATACATGGGCATCTTGAAAAAATACGTAAGGAACCGACATCGACCCGAAGGTAGCATTATAGAAGGATATTTCACGGAGGAGGTGATTGATTTTTGCACCAACTACTTGACCGGTGTGGATCCTATTGGCGTTCCAAAATCTCGTACAAGGGAAGGCTCCAAGGAGTCGGGACAATTGGGTTGAGAGCCGTAGTTGCTGATCTAAATAAACTACAAAAGACACATTTTATTGTACTACAGCACATGACAGATGTTGCTCCCTATATAGATGAGCACATAACAATCCTTCAACAACAAAACTACACGAGAAGTCAGAAGTGGCTTGTAACGAGCATAATCGTTCTTTTATAGGATGGCTGAAAGAAAGAGTGAAGTCACACCCCGTACCTGAAATTGTTAAACTGCTTGGCGAAGGACCCCAAATTGTTGTTAGAACATTCCAAGGATACGAGATTAACGGATATACATTTTACACTAAATCCCAGAGTGAAGAGCACGATGCAAAACAGTGGGGTGACGTTGGTGGCGACCTCTCAAGAATTCAGTAGATCCGGAGATGGCCGGGCTGTAATAGCATCAAAGTCATATTATGGCGTTATTGAAGAAATTTGGGAGCTCATTTACAGTCCTCACCTGAGCATTCCCGTGTTTCGGTGTCAATGGGTCGAAGACCGAGGTGTTAAAGTTGATAACGACGGGTTCACACTCGTTGATTTAACAGGGTTGGGCATGGTGATGATCCGTTTATACTCGCCAAGCAAGCCACCCAAGTCTTTTATGCCACTGACCCGAGTGATGATAGGTTGAGCGTCGTCCTATCCGGAAAAAGAAGGATTGTCGGGGTAGAAAATGTCGTCGATGAAGAAGAGTACGACCAGTTCGACGAAATACCTCCTTTTTGTACCGACGTGCAAGCTGAGGTAGCAACACTTGAAGGGGTAGACGAAGCTGACTACATGCGGTCCGACCACAATGAAGGATTATGGGCCGAGGGTACTGTTCAAATAGTGGAAAAAAGGAGAAAAAGGAAAAAAAAAGCATAATGTGTAATATTTATTTTGTTTAAAACCGTGTAGCTTTTAATATTACAACTTTAGCTTATAATAATCAAATAAAAAGGAAAAAGATTAAAAAAAAAGAGAAAAATCCAAAAAAGGTTTATGTATAATATTTATTTTGTTTAAAACCGTGTAGCTTATAATATTTCATTTAAATATTTAAGTATTAAAAATATAAATAAATTTTTTTAATAAATAAAATTTTAGATTTTAATATAAATAAAAAATAAAAAATATCAGTATTAGATTTTAGATTTTAATATAAATTTTAGATTTTAATTAAAATTTTAATAAAAAATATAAATATAAAATATAAATATCAGTATTAGATTTTAATATTTTAGTAATATACAATTTTAGTTAATTTATTACCTCTCTAGAAATATATAAATATCATTATAAGTTTTTAAATATTAGAAATATACAATTTTAGTTAATTTATTACCTCTCCAGAAATATATAAAGCCAATTTAATTTTTATGAACTTTCGTACACGGACTGTTAGCTAATAAACCGTGTCTAAGCAATATTTGCACACGGATTGTTACGTACAACCGTGTAGAGAGGTGAAGAGAGCTACACGGACATTTAGTTAAAAGTCCGTGTAGAAATATATTTGCACACGGACTTTTAACAAATGTCCGTGTAGAAAGACATTTGCACACGGTCAATCAGTTAAAAGTCCGTGTATAATGAGGAAAACATAATTATTTCAAAAGCCTTCTCTGCCAAATTTTTCATAAGTTCGAAAACCCTCCCAGAACCGGTTGAGTTCCAAAATCCTCCAAACCTCCGAGCACTTCACGCCTCGCCCGCCTCACCGCCTCACCGCCTCACTGCCTCGCCGCCTCACCGCCTCACCGCCTCACTGCCTCGCCCGCTTCACCACCTCGCCCGCCTGCGCCGCCCACCGCCTCGGAAAATTAGGGGCTCGCTCTCTGTGTTAGCGTCTCTCTCTATCTCGTTATTTTGCAATAGGGGGTTCTGTGACTTGCGGCCTTCGTGCCTTATTTGGTTTTGTCTTGTCTCAGAAAAATGCGGTGTGGCTTGTGGGGAGGGGCTGCTGTTCTTGGGGAGGGTATGTATATGTTGTTGTTGCCTTATACGCTCGGGTTGCTTGTTTGGTGATGTTAGAGGGTGCTGTACCAGGTGGTACAGCCCAGTCACACCACTGGTGAAAAATTTGAATTGACAGGGACCCGTTCGGTAAAATTTGTGTTATATTTGTGATATATATAGGAAGAGGCCTTATGTGGTTATATTTGGTATTATATATTATTTAAAAAAAAATTTGGCATATTTGTGTTATATATATTTGGCAATTAAAAAACTTTGCATTTAAAACCTTTGCATTAGAGGTAATTTTGGGTTATATATATGTGTGTTATATATAAATGTGTCACATTTGTCTTTGCACATAAACTTTGCATTTAGAGGTAATTTTAAGATTCAAAGAAAAAACATATTTTACCATTTGAAAAACTGAACTTTGAAAAATCATAGAAAATGGAAATAAAATCAGAAAAATGCGAAGTTTAAGGTCTAATTGGTTGTCTTTTGGTCCTTTATATTTCTGTTTAAGTGGATATTTTTTTGGATTTTCAATGAGCCCTTAGTTTCTGATCTGTATCAAGAGCTCATTTTAGGTTTTGCATTTAGCACGTAGATATGTAACATATTTAATTTCTTGCAGAACCATGTCGGTTGAGGATGAGTATGTGATATATGATGCAGAAGAGTAGCAGCAAGCTACTGCCTCATCAGAAAGAAGGAAAAGAGGGCCGACAATGTGCACGGGGGCGTCCGAGCAGAAGCAGTTGGAAAATCTGGTTCACGGAAGACGGGCGTGCGCAGGGTGAGAAACGGATCAAATACTCAAATTGGTGTACGAGTTTTGTGAGGCAAAATGCGAGTATCCTTGTAGAGAGGTGGGATCATTTTACGGATGAGGAGAAGGACGAGTGGTGGAACGCGGTGAAGGTAAAGTGCCTAACAACTCGTTGCTTTATTTTCACTGATGTATCTATACTTGAATACACTAAATTTTGGTGTCAAACAGGCACAGTGGAACATCCCGAACGACGTTCCAAAGGTTAAGACTCTGAGGATAATGAATGAGGGCTGGAAGCAATTCAAGAGCACGTTGAAGACGGTGTGGATGGAGAAGGGAGAAATCCGGTAGGCTACTACAAATGGCTAAAACAAGAGGACTGGGAGGCGTTTGTTGCTTTGAAGTCGACCGAAGAGTTCCGGGTATCTAACTTGTGCAAATTTATGCTTATTATTTCTCGATATGTACTTATCTTTCTAAAATTAACTGATCGTTGCATTGTTTCTGTGAAGGCAAAAAGTGATAAAGGCAGGAGCCTCGTTGCCTTGAACAAGTATCCACACCATCTAGGGTCAGCTGGTTACGAGGGTAAGAAGGCAGAATGGAGGAAAATACTGGACCAAAATAAGGATTCTGACTCACCCGTGGTTAGGATCCAAATCCTAGGGGCCAAGATTGGTTCATGGGTAGATCCGAGGTAACCGCTGACGGGAGGATAGTACTCCCAAAGGATTTGCAACCCGTGGCTCAAAGAATGGTAAGAGTCCTTTGTTATTACTTTGTGACACTCATGTACAAAATTATAACTCCGAAGGTACATCACTTGATCTTTTGCTATAACTAATTCTTCTACTTGAACAGTTGGAGGTGGAGGAGGAGGTCAGCTCGGGTGCCCGGAGTGTCGAAAGACAAAATGATTCATTGGCCGCAGCGCTCGAGAATCCAGAACACCCGGGTCGAGTAAGGGGTGTAGGGGCCTATAGGGGCTGGAAGGAGGTGTTCCGAGTGGAGGGAGAGAAACCTCGAAGAAAAGCTCGTGCCAAGGTAAACAAAGACGAGATAGTTGCGCAGATACGCGCGGAGTTGAGCAAAGAGTACGACGCAAGGTTTGCTGAGATGGAATCAAGGTTTTTGAGCCAAATTAGATCAGCAACTACGCAGCCATCCGAGCAACCACCTCCCATTTCGCCGGGAATTCGGCGAAGTAGTCAAGCATCCGGCACGTGGGCCTTAGACGATTTGGATAATCTCAAGGTAATCAACACTTGTTCATAATATAAAAGGTAATTAAAACCTGTTTGTAACCTTGTTATACAATATCGCACCATTAAAATAAACAACTTTCTGATAATTGCAGGACCCCAGAGCATGCGACCTCGTCCTGTGGCCTGATAGTGTTCCTCTGACCGTTGCTAAAGGTGTTGTACATCCAGGAGCCAATACTGTACACTTACCTCAGCTAAGGCCCGACCATGCATGGGTGCAGGTTGACTTAGTCGGGGATGGATGGCAGCGCGTACCCCTTCCTGTCCCTTCCGACGACATGCTTGTGCTTGATGATGCACGGATGTCATTTGTCCAGTGGCCCAAGGGTCAGATTATTTTGGATCAGGTAATCCATAAAAAAATTCATTTATTTTGTTACATTCAAATCATTCTTATTTGTTATACTTGAATAATCCATTTATAATTTGATACAGACACGAGGAGGTGATGTCACCGGTACGGCGATGTCACCGTTACACCAGGAGGTGGCTTGCGACGTCGGGGCTGACGCGCCACAATCACCACACCGTCCTATGGTCACCGAAGAAGAATACGGCCGTTTGCCCAATGATTTACGCATTCTCCACGACCACTTGATGACGGCGCCCGAAGGCATGGAGGATATCATCATCCCTGTCCCACCTGGGATGTTTCTACACGAAGGACAGGGATCTCCTGCTGTCATTCAAAGACTTCAAGGACCTCTTCCACCACTCGTCATCCGACAAATGGCTCGATGTGTCGCACATCACCATTTTCCTCATGTTAGTGATCAAAAATTATTTTCTTTATTGTATAGAACTCAAATATATATTCTAATTACAATATGATGAGTTTTCAGGAAAGCTAGTCCGAAACTGTGATGAGATGGTTGAAAAGAAGAACTTGTGCATATTTCTGGATACCCCGAGAAAGTGAGTTCTACGGCAGTGACATATTATCCGGATATGGCTATCGAGTACATGTGTTCTGCGATGCATCGTGCTAAGGCGGAGGAGAAGAAATTCATTCTCATGCCATACCACGAGGGGTTAGTTCTAATCTTAACTTATGTGTTGTTTATATTTTAATTAAAGAATTGTATAAAGGAATTAAAAGTTAAACATAAAAAAATGAAATCACACCAACCATAGCAAACACTTGTGTCACTTTTATATGCTAAAGTACTATAATTCTTCTCCTCGATCCCACAGCAAACATTGGTGTTCGATTCTCATTGTGCCGTACCTAAATGTGGGCATAATTGTTGATTCTTGTAAGCCCAAAGGAAGGATCGCGCTTGACAAGTGCAAAGTTATCTTCCATTTTGTGAATAAGTAAGCAATAATAATTCTATAGGTTTGAATTTCTTTCAATCATATCAAATTATAAAATTGCTAATTACATTCACTCAATTTTGTAAGGGCTTTTGCGAAATATATTAAAGAGGGAGGATCAGATAGCACGGGCACGCGCAAGAAAAGCAAGTTGAATTGGAAGTGGATGTTGGTGAGCACACTTTATGAGTTAGAAATTTCATATCTTGTTAAAAAAATTATTGTCATTCTAACAAATGCCGCTAAATGTAAATTTCAGAGCCCGCAACAGGAGGAGGGTTGGGAATGCGCTTATTACACGATGATATTCATGTTTGACTTTGTCGAAAGAATACAATTCATATTCCCAAAAGCGGTACGTACTTCATATTAATTTCCTATATAATAAGCAATTGATATCTACCTTTTCTGAAATACTAACTATTATCAAATTATAATTTTGTAGAATGTGACAAAGCAACCGCATTACACCAAGGAACAGATCGACGATGTGCGGTGCATGTGGGCAAGGTGGTTTACCATGGAATTTTGTAATCCTCGATATGGATTTGCATAGAGTTGTAATAAAAATATGTTTCGAATGAATTTATTGCTATATGAATTTTGTATAAATTTAGTATATGAATTTCTTGCTAATTAATCAGTTTCGAATGATTATGGAATTTTGTATAATTGGCTAGCAAAGCTGGAGGCTAGCCCAAAAACAAAATATACAAAAAAAAAAAAGAAGGTATTATACACGGATATTTCACAATTATCCGTGTACGATAGAAAAAACAAAAAAAAATTAGCTATTGCACACGGATATTTAACAAATGTCCGTGTATAAGCAAAGAGAGCTACACGGACATTTAATAAAAATCCGTGTATGATAATCATGCTGGAGGCGAAATACAAATAATGTTAGCTTATTTGTACACGGATATTTACCAAACGTCCGTGTATAATAGCTAAGATAGCTACACGGACTTTTAATACATAGCCGTGTAGAAAGAGTAATCGTACACGGTTAATTAGTGGATAACCGTGTAGCTCGGTAACTTGGAGAGCGACACCGGCTGGTCTTTGCACACGGTTAATTAGGGGATATCCGTGTAGAAATCATTATAATCACACACGGTTAAATATCCGTGTGTAGTTTCTGACCTATTCATACACCCTGGATTTAAACACGGCAGGGAATCCGTGTAGCTCTTCCATTAATGTCCTGTGTGCAATCTCTTTTTCTGTAGTAGTGATACCCTAATGAAGTTCCCTTTGGGAGACTTGATCTGATGTATTCACTTTTGAAGGGTTCAACATTATTTGCTTAATTAATTGCAACAACAACATTATTTTGCTTAATTACAGTACACATCTGGTTGAGCTTCCTACAACTCTACCTTCTGTTGAAATATGAGACTATAACATAGTAAAAAGTAAAAACCACTTCTCCCAAATTAACACACTTGTTAATTATATATATTTAGCAATGCATCCAATTCCAATTTAATTTAACAGCACCTGTGAGCGTATGAACAAATTAATTGTCACATGTCATTAGGAAAGTGTTGATATTTGGAATTGTAACAAGTGTGAAGTGTTTCTATTATTCGATAATATATTATGGTTTTGAAAGATGTACATAAAGCTGCTGAGTTAATGAGAATGATCATCATCTAATATAATTGTTGGTTTGTACTAGCTATATATTAGTGGTAAATTTAATTAATATGATATATAGAATGATCAGTGATTTTGTTCCCCTATACTCTCAATGTGAAGGTACTGCTACTGGGGGAGCAGCCAAAGTTACGTCATGACCAAGGGATGGAGCCGCTTCGTCAGAGAATATAACCTCCATCCCGGGGACACAGTGACTTTCTTTCGAGATGCCAAATACGGATGCTTCTTCATTGATTTCTGCCACAAGCGACATGTGGGCCCCTCGCCTCGGGCCGTCGATGGGCCCAGCTTTGATTTCCTTTCGAGATCGTCTGCGGATGAGGTCACGGAACTCCAGGAAAGAAGAGTTGTTAGGCTTTTTGGTGTCAATTTAGAATGTAATTAAGCAAGAGGTATGTAATTATGTGAAGGCCGAAAAGGTGATTAATTAACTAATTAATCATCGATCTGCACATATATATACGTACAAAGATGTGAAAGAGATTCGTGGTTTTTATTTTTATTTTTTTGCTTCTCGTAGTAGTACATATATAAGAGGCTAATTCTTCAGATTTCTATCTTGGAGTTGGCATCAAGATTCGTGCACCAGCATGCAAATGGGATGATCTGAGAGCATGAATCCTGTAGTACTCTTTAACTCACAGTACTAAAGTAGCACCATACTTTCTTTAATTTTCCTTTTTATCTTCAAAATTCTCTACCTTCTTAGGAAAATTAATTAATTATGTTGGAATTACTGGTAGAGAAAGAAATTAGTCATTCACGGCGGCAAACCTTATAATTTTATTTTATGTACACTGGGCAGCGTTAATTATAATTAATATATATATATATAGCCAAGAGGTTGGTTTCCTCCCAGCACACATGACACATTGATATATTAATTAATTAATTAATTAGCATGTGATTTGTGACAATCTGATTGCACAACTGACCTAAAAAATTATAAGCACGCACGATGAACAACTGAAACTATTTGATAAATAATTTTTTTTGTTAGTCACACCTATCACACGATCACACGAATTTCACAAAAAATATCTTAATTAGCTGGAACCAGAATTAATATAATTGAGCTCAAATATGACAGCACGTGTGTTCTATTGTCAACGACACGAACAACAATTTTGTGGAGTGCACATTGGTTTGTCTGCTTTATTATTTTAGTGCAAGTACGTACACTATCTTTTTCTTTTTCTTTTTCTTTTTCTTTTCTTTTTGGTAACACAGAGTATCTAGGCTCAACCGTCGGGTTGCACATAAAAATGATGGCTGAGAAAGAACAAATGTTGTACATTTGTGATCTCTCTTTTAAGGTAATGTATATCTTTTAGCAAAACACAACTAATTTTGTTTAACAGTAATTAATGGAGTTTGAAAAAAATCTAGTTATTTTTGTATAATATCACCGTGATAATATTTTTGCACTAATTAATTTTTTTTAGTCGAGCTAACAATTGTTTCGGATAGAATATATAATATTGGACTTGTTCATCAATAACAATTTGTCACGTTTCTTAAACTCAGTACAAAATATTCAGAAATTTGAATAGAATTCACACTTTCTTCAGTAGTTTTGCCCCAACGCGCGCTACAGTATATATTCCCCTTTCTTTTATATTTCTTACCTTTTAACAACCATCCAGCAGTTCAAATTTATTACTTGGAATCAAATTGTATATTAAACCAAACTGTAACTAAATCAAATTAAATAGCCTATGATTGCTAATGTCACATCTGACTTAAATTGGTTGTTTCTGTTTAAAAAAATAAATCTGCAACTGAGCAAGTTGCTCAATTTGATAGTTTTTAAAGCCAACTCAAGTTAATCATGCATGATTAAATGTATATATCAAGTTTGACGTCCCAACTTGTATTTTTTTTTTTTGCATTTTTATTAGATTTCCTTTATCTTTTTTGTCTTGTAAACTCTTTTTATTTAATCAAATAAAATTTAGTAGGCAAAGCTTACTAAAAGAATTGTCCTCCCCTCTCATTTTCATGAAACATCAACCAAGTTTGAAAGCTGTTCTGTGTAATTGTTTAACAGATAAGTTTGATTGCTAAAAAGCTAACGGATCAATCTCACAAAATTAACCCATATAAAGAAACGTTACTTAATAGCTAATTTAATTGGTGCAATTGCTGCTTTAAATTTTGATAAAATCATATTTTAAACTTGCTCCTGCATGAACTGCGAGATTACTGAAATTTTGAATGCTAAGAATCACGTAATTTTAACAACAAATGGGGGTACTGCCGACATTTTTATTAAGGAAGCTGATATGAGTACCCGCACATAAACTATCATAACTGTTTTTGGGGACCGCAACCGTTCCAAAACTGTAATTTTATTTTACAAGTATTAATAGTAACATTGTGAAGTATTTATACCTATACAAGACAAGTATTTATATCTATACAATGAACTACATATATGATATATGAATTTTCCTTAAATAACCGTACCCGCACCTTTTTTGAAAAATTCTCGCGTCGTACCCGCATTAGGGGACCACACAACCATTCCAAAACTGTAATTTTGTTTTACAAGTATTAATAGTAACATTGTGAAGTATTTATACCTATACAAGACAAGTATTTATATCTATACAATGAACTACATATATGATATATGAATTTTTCTTAAATAACCGTACCCGCACCTTTTTATAACTGTCAGACTGCATTGGGGACCACAACCAAAAAGTCACGTGGATCACACCACCAGTGCTACATTCATTGATTAAATTAATTCACATACAAAATGGAAAGTATGAATACCTAAAATATCAAGTATTCATATATAATTCATCAAGTATTCATACCTAAGATATCAAGTATTAAAAAAAAAACTGGACACAATACCTACTCATCTTTTACACGTTTTTCAAGGTGGTTTTTTTTTTCTCCGTTCAATCTAACCAATTTTTGGGACGATCTATGAGGAATTTTGCAAATCTAAAACCACGAACGTGTTCTACACAATTTTCTCTTTCAAATGAGATCCATGATGACATACTTTTACACGTTTTTCAAGGTATCAAATATTCAAATATGAAAAGTATTCATACCTAAGATATCAAATATTTATATATAATTCATCAAGTATTCATACTTAAGATATCAAGTATTTAAAGAAAAAAACTTGACTCATCTTTTACACGTTTTACACGTTTTTCAAGGTGGTTTAATGATTGACAAAGTTAGTTATGAGAAGGAATCAACTGCGGGTACGATGCGGGTACTAAAATAATTATTCTTTTATTAATATCCAAAGTTAATTAGAAATTAATATTTATGCCCAGATTTTTCGACTTTCGCCAAAAATGCCCAAACCAGTCATAAAATGACCGGTTTTCTCTCCCAGAAACCGACCATTTTATGGCCGGTTTACTCTTTTTTTTTTAGACACTTTGAAGAGCAAGATAATGAAATCTAACACTGAAAATTTGAATTTTTTGTTTAAATATTTGTTAGATTACTTCTTTGATATATAATTAGCATATTTATACTAAAATACGCTAAATTTCTTGAAATTATGTTGAATTACACTATATTAAGTGAAATTACACTAAATTATATTACATTACGCTAAAATACGGTAAATTACATATGAATAGGGACGATATCTTCACTGAAAAGGCGAAAAACGACGACGAAACTTCAAACGGTCATAAAAACGGCGCTCGAGTGTCCGATTTCAGCAAATGACTACTTTTCGGAAAGCTTGCGAAAAGACGCATGCGTCCGTGTCCGTTATGCCGGATTTCAAAATTCAGAATTGCCAAAAAACAACGATGAAACTTCAGAATTGCGAAAAACGACGACGAAACTTCAAACGGTCATAAAACGGCGCTCGAGTGTCCGATTCCAGCAAATGACCACTTTTCGGAAAGCTTGCAAAAAGACGCATGTGTCCATGTCCGTTATGCCGGATTTCAAAATTCAGAATTGCCAAAAAAATAAAGGGAAGAGCCTCAAAACTTGAGTTGAAGTTTCCGATTAAGATTTGTATTTCTATTATTTAATCTAAGTAGCTCAGTAAATTAGTTACATAATGAACTTGTAGAATACCAATTTTTACTATTTTCTAAATTTTTTTACTATTTTTTATGATTCATGAAAGATGACACAAAATCGGTCTACTTTAGCGTAATTTTGCGTAGTTTAGCGTAATTTACCGTATTTCAACATAATTAGCGAAGTTATTGTAATTTAGCGTAATTTAACGTAATTTAGTGTAATTCAACATAATTTATTGTAATGTAGTGTAATTTAACATAATTTCAAGTAATCTAGTGTATTTTAGTATAAATATGCTAATTATAAATCAAAAGAAGTAATATAACAAAAAAATTTTAATTTTAGTATTAGATTTCATTATTTTGCTCTTCATAATGTCTCTAAAAAAAATGGCCGGTTGGGGCATAAAATGGCCGGTTTGGACATTTTTGGCGAAAGTCGAGAATTCTGGACATAAATATTAATTTCTAATTAACTTTGGATATTATAAAAATGTCGGGGGTACTGGCTACATGGTACCGCACAGCCTTCAACCAACAGCACAGGAGCAATCTGGTTTGTAATATATGTAGGAGTGAAAACGGGTCAGATATTCGAAAATTAGATACGGATATCCGATATCCGAATATCCGTGCGGATAGTGATACGGATATGGTTTTGAATTTTAATTATCCGTATCTGAATAGTAGATATTTCCCATATAGTTTAATATATATTATAAAAATATTTATGTATATATCTACGGATATCCGATCCGTATCCGTATGTATCCGTCTAATATTTGATCTGTATATGTATCCCTATCCAAAAAAAAAAAATACAGATATGATTTTACCACTATCCAATCAGTTTTCACCTCTAAATATATGTTTCTCATTTCTTTTTTGGTTCAACATGATTTTATTATTTTCTTTAGATAGAAAGACTTTTGATCTAGCCTACCAACTTCTATTTAATTGTAGGAATTTTCATCCGGATTTTAAACCCACAACCTCCCACTCAGAGAGTGTTGCCCTTTACCACTAGTTCTTAACATGATTTTATTAATAAAACCTCATTTATGTCACATTCTCAAGATAAAGAAAACTGAAACCAACCAATTACCTGGTATTAGGTAATGTTTAAAACACAAATGCATGATTACGTCTAATTATTGCTTTGCAAACTGTCGGTGCACTAAATTCTTGTTAAAAAAATGAACCAGTCCGTATTCCTTTTTACTGAAGATGTAAATTATAACTTTGGATTGTCCACATCAAGACAAGCACAAGCATTATCGACGAGACCAACCTTTGAAAAAGTTTTTAAAAATAAAATTATGGTTTAAAAAAAAAAAAAAAAAAATCTTAAGCATACATAGCAAGTTCATTTTAAAGCAGTCTACCCACTAGTATTGCAAGGGGCTGCTAAAGACTTCAAATCACAACAGTACAACATGATAACTACATGAAAATATATAGATAAGTGTAGCAAATTCTTTTGCAAACCGACATCAAGTCTTACTAGGACTTAATTAAAACATATTAAGCAGTGTAGAAAAATCTACACGTGGTAAGTTTCAAGTTGAAGCCTTGCCCTCGAGGCGTAACCTTTTGTTGCTAGCCTCCTCTCCAGCTGTTGCTCTGTTTTCCTTTGCTTCAACTGAGCAGCATCTCTTGTAAGGCTTGAACCCAGTTCTTCGGGCCTTCAACTTTGCGTGTAAATCAGGCCCTGTAGTATCAATTCAAATAGTCAGTCAAGTTCATCAGCCTAGTAGGAGATTTGACATGATAAACTTAAATTAAGTTGGTCTAAGAAATATGCACATAAGTTTACTAAAAATACCATCATAAGATGGCCTTTTCCATAGAAAACTTCCCAATTGTATTCTTATGGGATTTGACTGGTTTGAACTCTCAACAGTATATTACTTATCACTTATGTTGGAACTAAATGAACAACCTTTTGTCAGGATTAAATGATCGACCCTCAAATAAGACCCAGTTCAGACATTTACATGATGCCCAGAAAATCAGACACGTAAGAAGCATGTAGCCAGTACCCCAGAAAATCACAATCTACTTATGAAGAGTAGGCACTACATATTGATACAGTATAATATCCAAAACACCCCTTTCTTTGTTTTGTTTCATTATTGTTGAAAGATAAGAGTGGCATGTGTGCTTGTATTAAAGAAATCAACTTTTAGTAAGTCCAAAAGACAGATAATAGAAACGGTAAAATGGTAAAATTATGTTGTACCAAAAGCAGCAAACAAGATTAATAAGTATATATATAAAAGAGGTACGCTATTAGCAAAGGCTATAATTAAAAAAAATGCATATAGGCCACCTTAGCAATACTTTGGCATTAACCACTTTAGACATGAAAAGCACATTTAAAAAATAAGCAAACAGTTTCAAAATACCTTGACAAGTTACAAAAGGATTAAAGAGATGAGCCGCCACACAAGCATTCTTGTTCAAGTCGACAATGGGCACAATGGTGCTCTCCCTCTCCTCTATTTCTCCCTCTTCCTTCTCATTTTCTCTCTCTTCTTTTCCTGTACCTTGCTCTCCTTCCTTTGCAGGCGGCGGTGAGAAGCTCTGCGGCAGTACCTCCCTCCTGAAAAGAGCTTGAAATGCAAGCCGACCCTGCCAGGACAAATATACATTAGACAAGGAGTGACTTTTGCTCATAAACCCATTATTCCTTAATTTTAACAAGTTTCAGCATTTAACAACCTCTTCGGAGACCGACTCATTCGCACTTGTGCTGGTCCTGCTTCTCCTGGGGTTCATCAGTTCTGCTGCTAAAGAAAGGGCGTCATTATTATTTCCGAAAAGCCCTTCATTTATTCCGTTATCACCGGTTGGTGCTTTCTCATGCTTTCCGGGGATGTTATCTGTCTCAACATCACTGGTTGAGGGTGTATTGGACCCGCATGATGATGGATCTTGTTTTTTATTTTGATTAGACCCGTTGGCCAGGATAGTGGATCTTAAGTCCTTGTTCTCTCCTTTTGCACTCTCATCCGAGTCACAGGCATCTTCCTTTCGCGGCTCTGTAATAGCACTATCTTTTTCATTATTCTGAGTTGCCTGTAAGTCAGGTGTAACATTTGTGGGTCCTGGTGCAAAAGGGATTGCTATTGGAGAAAAGAGAGGCAGCATTCCATGTGCGGCCCACCAGGCGGAAGCTGCTGCTACTGTGGCAGCCACAATGGCCGCCAAGCTAGGGTTAGGGTTTTGTGAATCTATTGCATTATTAGCATCACCCTCTACTGGAGGTGTCCAGTACGAAGCTGCCAACCTGGCCGCAGCATGAACGGCTGGATTTTGTACAAGGGTTGAAATTAGAAGGCTTGAAAAAGTGGAAGAGGTGTTGAGAAATGATCTGTAAGCAGCATCCTGATTGTTACAGTGGCAATTTGGGGGAGAAGGCGAAAATCCAGAATAGCTGAGGAAAGATGAGGGCATATGAGGGCAGTGATGATTGTTTGCGGGGTTGGCCGGTTGATTTTCATTAATGATGGATCCACTAACTTTACCACCCTCTATATCTGACATGATGCAATTAGTCATATCTATGGGTCTTGGGTTCGCATTTATTTCGGTTGCCTCTGAAACATCCATATTGGCTTCATCAGTAGGAGCATTGTTTTCTATGTTGGTGATAACATTAGTGGTGGTCTCCATAGGAGATTTCTTCTCTTTGGTTCCAGTCTTAACTGGAGAGTTCTCGTTGACAGAGGAAATAGAGGCACATGGGACCTCCCGGAAGAAAGTGAGGATTTCTGAGCAGCTCCCGTTGTCTGAGGATTCCGTTTTTTGAGATTTCTCTGGCAAAATATTTTTCTGGAGAAAGTAAAAGTTAGCATACCTTGAATACCAGAAAAATCACATTTTTTCAAGAGAGATCTGTACGTCTTTTGTTGCCTAGTTGTTAGCACATGTGCTAAAGTTTGATTTGCCTGAGGGCTGAGGCCTACGGGCTTATTCAAGGCTTACAAGTTGTATTCTTTTCTAAATAATACAATAAAACAATATAACTTTACAAAAGCAACCACCGTCTGTGCTTATTTACAGGAAATGTTGTTATTTTTTAGAATTTTGCAAGATTCACTGATTTTTAAAAGGACAAAGTTATTATAAAAAATGTTGTCTTTTGTCCGTATAAGTACTGTTCTTTAGTACCTCAGGAAATGCATCAATCTCTGCCCGTGGAGCCTCTCTGCTTGTGGCCAAGACAGGAACCAAGCCCTTGGGCTTTGAGAAGTCAACAGTGAGAGGTTGGAAATTTACAGAATAACTCTTAGTCTTCCGGGGATAAGGGCAGCTTGGTTTTCTCTTCGGGCGAGGTGGAGGTATGTCTATGTCATGTGCTTGTCCTGGGGCCACCCCTTTCGTAACAGCCTCCTTTTCCAACTGTATTATTATTACTTGAATCATCAGGAATATAAACTTTCAAATGAAAAATATTGTTCTTTCTTTATTTTGGGTTTATTCATGTTTATTATACATTTTAGAAGGGCATGTATAAAGAGGCTTAACGGAGGACTTACATCCAAACAAAGAACTCAATTCATGGCAACATATTGGGTACAAAGCTTGCCACTTAGATTAGGTATCAAAGTTGGTTTTAGATGAATTGGGACCACCAGGTATAAACTGGTAGGCTATGTTGCATGGATACGGGTACAGGTATCGTACCGGATACAATATCCGATACGAGATACGGCGAGACGGTAATTTTCAACACGATACGGGTATCGGGAGATACGATATAGGTATCGATACGGCAATACTATACGTATCAAATACGGGTACGGGACCATATATGAAGTATTGGGGTAACATAGCTGGTAGGCTTGTCAAAGATTCCTTCAAGTAATACGGAAAAGCAGCAAAATTAAAAGACTTGAGAAAAGACATAATCTGAATATGAAAGGAGAAATTCACTAGACCTTTGTGAAGAACTTTTGCGCATGGCTCCTAATCTGAACAGCAGTCTTTGTACCAACATGCTCTGTTTTATAATCCCATGTAGACCAGAAACTCCTTTTGAATTAGTGCTACCATTTTTTTTATTTGTTCATTAATTTTATTCTATATACAGTTGAAAATAATAATGCAAGGGAATAAATATACCCAAGAGTTGGTATTGTCAGAAGGAATTTAGAAAACATAAACAATGTTAAAGTGCAAGCAAAATAATGAATGAGAAACCTTCAATTCGCTGCCAAGCTCGTCCATAGAGTTTCAAGGCCTCCAAGAACCTATTATGCTCATCTTCAGTCCACCTCTCCCTTTGCTTTGTTATAGTGTACGGTTTTCTCACCTGCACCCATATACACATTAAAAGATGATATTAACTAATGCCTTGATCAATAATGTCATCAAATTTGTATCACCATAAATCCTTGTGTTGTAGAGTCAAAACTTGTATCATCATGAATCCTTGTGTTATACAGTATTGTGTTTGTGCTTGCTTTTATTTTATCTATGATATATTAATGTATTATGAATTTTAAAATTAGCACTCGAGTCCGGTTTGAGATCTGTCAAGTCAATGCATTAAGCTTTGTCATCATTACAGAATTCTCCACATACGACATTCCCTTCACTGCACCTCTATTGCAACAATGCTCTCACTAAACATGGGATCTTTTAGGAAAATACCTTAAGAAAATTAAAAGATCAATTGCCCAAATTTGGGCTAGTCAATGTTGCCCATATTCAATACTTCCCTCAAAGTACACTCTTTCTATTATGAGGGGAAATCACTTGAAATTTCTCATTTTGGCAATCTTGAGAATCTTCAAAAATACCACTTAAAAGTTGAAAGCCAACATTTCAGGCATGATATATATTATGCACATATTATGCCTATAAAAATGATGAGATTTGGAGTATATTGCACCATACAATTAAGTGACTTAATATTTCAATGGTCCTATAATCAAACAATACTAAAATTGCATGAAATTTGATTTTAGGCTTATTTATACGTCCAACAACATACCTACAGATTTTGCTATTTAGTTTTCAGTTTTATTTGAATTTTTTTTAAATACTGTCAATATTGCCAAAATAACCATTGCCGGTGATCCCTCCTCTTTCTATTATTTACACACAAGTTAAAGGTATTTGGCAACTGTTTTGATCTACATACTCTTTGTTTTCTGATTCGATGGCCTTCTTGATATTTAACCAACATCCTGCATTTATTTTGTCGACTTCACATAAGCATGGTCTCAATTTTTTTGTGTTTGATCATCTTTTTCTGTCCATACCCTTAAGAGATGATACATGTGCTGCTCTACAATCAAATCTATATGATCAATTCTTCTCCTCTTTGTCTCTACAACAGCCTTTTTTAATACTAATGTCTATTTTCCTCTGGCATGATAGAGGCCCACCTTTAGGACTATCTTTAATATTCACTTGTTTCTAGCTCACACACAAATAGAATCAAATTTTCTTATCATCTCAATAAGTTTAGGTTAATTTTATTTTTATCTTACCTTGGAAACTGATAGCTCACATGGGCTCAAGAATCAATGTAATTATATTAGTAGAGAAAAAAATAAATGACCATTTACGAAAAACATGAGATTTCTTATCAAGAAGTTGTACTTTAAAATTTTTAGGAGTAAACATTGGATACATCACAATATTTCACTCAGTTTTAATGTTTGAATTCAAAGATGGGTTTTAATAGAAACAATAAGGAAATAATTTTCTTGTCGAAAGCTGTATCTCCATTGGAATATGGTGACCTAGAAAATATTATTTTGTCTCTTTCCAATACAATGGGCATAATATAATAGATATCAATGTACTTATTAATAACTGTTGGGAGATGTGTTCAAAATGGAACAAAGTAAGCCAGAGAAAACACAAGCATTTAATGCTATAATCCAACCATGATTGCTCAAGCCAACTGGAGCAACAGCTAGATAGGACTTTTATGCCATGAATGTTACAAGCTTTAAAAGATATAACCTAGTGTTGAACACTTGGAGCAGTTTAGAATACAAGAGAATTCCAAGAATAGAAACCCCTTGCGCAGCACCTCTTACACGACAAAAAGTCGAATTCTGTCCTGGATGGAGATATATCACATTTAGAACATGCCTATCCCACTAAGTCATACTCCAAGAGCGACAGTCTTGAGTGTTGACAATGTTCTTACAAAAAATCCAGACCCAATTTGTTATTGCTGAATTAAATATGCACAAGTTATTCGATGTATTTGTGTGAATTTATACAATCCATATGAAAAGTTTCATACTTTTATTAAACTAGTTATAGGGAAGCGTGTTGTTAATATGCCAGTTAATGAGCTTTATAGATAACTTCGTCTTATTTCTGCTGACAATGTATTGACAAGCTGTGAATCGATGCAGAAGCCGTGAATCCACACAACCATGATTCGGGGGGAGTGGAAAATTCCAGTATTTGCAATGGTTGAGGGTTTCAATACCCCATAAAATAGGCTAAGCATTCAAGATAGGGCAATAGAGAATTACAAGAGAGGAGACTGTCATTTTCTCATCTTCTCCTCCTACCTCCTTAGATTATAAAGGGGGTAACAGATTCTTTACTTGGGCTAGTGGGACATAGTGATCAAGCAATTCTTTTAGATAGATTTCTGGTCAATAAGGCCTGAAAATAGCTATTTGCCTGACCAAGGTTTAGTTAGGAGATTTTCTAATTAATTTCCATTGGTTTTGGATACTGGTACTATGTGGAACATTGGGCAATTGGGGTTCACCACAGTTTAGGTTTGAAAAATCCTATCTGAAGAAGGGTTTGGGGATAGGATAGTTGTTTGAAGCACTAATTTCCATGTAGGGCTCAATAAGCGTAAGAGCTGGCAGTCTAAATTGGCACATCTTGTGAGTAAATTGAGAGGTTGGAGTGCCAATATTCACAGGGACATTACATTCAAAAAAAAATTCTCTTCTACTATGCAGCAACTTGAGCTACTATAAGAGGTATAGAAAGTTGGATACTCCTGAATTGAATGAACTGCTAAGGGTAAAATAGTAATTTCTAGAAATCTTTTAAGATGAAGAGGTTAAATAGAAGCATAGAAGCTGAAATTACTTGATTCTTGGAAGGACATGCTAACTCTAGGTTCTTTCATAGAATTGCCACCAAAAGAGAAAAGAAGAATCTTAATTACTTCCCTTGAATTCAAAGGGTCTGAACTCTTGAAGTTGGGAATTTGAGCAGAATCAAAACTCATGTTACAAAGTTTTAAAAATACATTTTCAATAGGGTTAACAGGGGACATATTAGGGACTGTTGAATAGTCATGTTTGAAGAGAAGAGGAAAGAGTCCATGATTTTAAAGGTGATGCCTAAATTTTTACTTTTTTCTGAGGAAGAAATTAAGATAGCACTAAATCTTTCAAATGAGTGTTAAAAAGTTCCCTGGACTAGGGATGGCAATGGGTTTTACTCCCAGGTAATATGTCAAGCTGACGCCTGACCTGTCTGCGAAAACATCATGCCTGCCTGGCCCAACAAGATGGGCCTAAAAATAAATGCCCAGCCCACCCGTGGGCATTTCCCCCATACCCACACTTGCCCAGCCCGGCCTTGAGCCGTTCAGTTTACAAGGCTGACATTGTACAACTGAGCTATAGGGACTTTATCGCTTTTTACAAACTTAAAAATTTACATATTCATAACCTAAGCTTAATAGGTTGCCTACAGGCTACATTCTAAGTCTTGTGCCTGACCTGAATTGTCTATAGGCCCATCCTTGTCCTATTACAGTGTCGGCCGAGTGGTTAGAGCTTCGGGCCGGGTGGGTATGGGTGAGCCGACATGCCAATGGGCTAAACTACCATCCCTACCTTGGACAAGATGGCATCTGTATACTTTTCTTCCAAAAATTTTGGAATGTCCTGAAAATAGATACCTTTATTTTTTTCTGAGTTTTATGAGGCTCTTTTAATCTCTTATGAATATAGCTACTAATACTATATGTATAGTACCTAAGATTACTAATGCCATCAGAGGAACTCATTTTGAGCCTATTAGTCTCCTTAACTGTAAATATACGACTTTTACCAAGGCATTGGCTAAAAGGATTCAATCAATCCTTCAAAACTATAGTCCCTGCATAAAGTGCCTGCTTGAAAGATGGACCTTTTCTTGAAAGAGAGTACATGAAATTTCTTCACAATGTCAAAAGTCCTAGAAAAAGAGAACTTTTCAAGAATGATTTTCAAAAAGCCTTTGATTTTGTTAATTGGGAATATCTCTTTCAAAAGAATTAGATTAAACAATTGCTCTATGGCAGAAGGTAGACACGGCCTCAAACAAAGATATCAACTCTCTCCTTATCCGTTTATCTTGTATAGAAGAGTTCAGTAAAATATTGGAGAGGGTAGGGATAGAGGTCTACTAAGGGCGTGCTCCAGAACTCAACGATTAAAGGAAAGGGAGGGAAGGTGAGGTGAATTGTGCCGTAACCAAATTTGACCGAGGAGTTTACTTGCTCCGGAACAGAAAAATTTAGAGGGTGAAGAAGAGGGGAGAGGAGGGAAGCGGCCAAGTGGGGGTGAAGTTTGTGTGGAAAATCAGTGAAATTTCTCACCCACAAATCAGAGTGTATCTGAGGTGAATTTTCACGCAATCTCCTTCTGTCCTTTTCCCTTCCTTCCCTCTGTGCGGGCTGTTCTGGAGCACAGCCTAAAAGGATTGGAGCTTCTTTTAGGCAAATGGACAAAGGTGATCCATTTGCAGTATGCAGATAACATCTTGTTGTTCATTAAGATTGATAACACAATAGTGGAAAGGGTGAAATTGGACACCAAAAGATTTTGAGAGCATATCCAACCTCAGGTCAGTTTCGCCAAGAGCGAGCTGATTTCTCAATATTTTTAAGGAAGAAACAATTCAGTTGGATGAGATTCTCAATTGCAAGATTGAAAATCACCATCTACCTATTTAGAGGTTCAACTTCGTTAAGAGAAACCTTCCAATAATGTTACGGAGACCTATTTCATGGAGTCCAACAAAAACAACCTTCTTGAAAAGGGAAGATTAGTTTTTATTATTTCAGTTCTTTCAGCAGTCCCTTTGTTGTCAGTCAATCTCAAAAAGGGCTTAGCTGAATGGATGATTCTGTTCTTTCTTTTGATGTACATTAATCTCTACAGCTTCATGTAAACCATGTCATTGTTTGTGTATGGCATAATGGAACATGGTTTAATTTTGTCTTTGAGAAGCAATGAAGGCATGCGGCCAAGTCCACTGATTTTTTTTTTTTAAAAAGACAAGGTATCGTATGTTGAAATTATTACCATAGAATAGAATATGAGCTAGTACAGTATGTAAATAGCACATTATTATAATCTTGAGAATATCATTTCATCTATTTTTCCTTAACTAATGCACCTCATGTGATATTTATTTACCATTATGGTGCACTCAACATCAGCAAGGAAAGTGTTACAGCCTAAGGGCCTGAATGGAATAATGCCAATGGTATCAAGCCATAAAGTGACATATATAGTGGGCTGTATTCCAGGAATTGAGTTAACAACAGTAGGTACATATCTTCTAGGTTTACTGAGCAGTAGGGGGTACTGGTTTACCTTCAAGAAGGTAGACCATAGTGTCAAACGTGCAGCCCAATACAGGTCAATGTTTTCTGGTTCAATAAGAATTTGCATTTCCTACCACCTCTTATTTATATTCGTTAATTGTTACTGTTTTCCTAATTCTTATTTTATTCATAATTTTTGGATCATTTACTGTGCACCTCTTTTCCTTGGAAATTATGTAGTCTAACAAAATTGACGAAATTCTAACCAAGAGTTCTGGTTTAATTTTAGGTTATTCTTAAATGCACTCCTTATGTTCCTGTCTCCTAAGCTACTAACAAAAAGCTATTATATATCCCTATTACCAACTCCTATGAAACTAAAGCAAGCCATCAATTTGAGAGGGGAAATTTGCTCCAATACTCCAAGCTTAAAATCCAAAGCATTCCAGTTTACTGGATTAAATAGAGTAATAGTACAAATTCTAATTCAGTAAGGCATCTCTCTTTGTGGTTTTCTGTGTTAGCATATGTAACAAATAAAATTTCCGAGTAAAGTAAATAGGAATATCCCTCTCAAAATTACCTTCATACCCCTCCAAACTAATACTAAAACCTGGACACCTAGAATCAAGAATAACTGCCTCATCTGAAGGAAGATGCATGGAGTATGGGAATATTTTGTTATTGAAAATGAAACTATATTTATTAATATGTATAGAACTTACCTTCACAACAAGGTCTTCCCCTGATGAATTTGTTTCCATTGCCAACTCTTCAGTTTCCGAATAATATAGAGCCAGTGCAACAACTAAGTAAAATTAACTATCAATTGGACTTGAGATCCTCTATGAATAAAGGCTCGCCCCCCTCCATATCTCCCAGCCGCTCGATTTGCCGCAAATAGTATCTCATATGCTAATATTTACCTTAATTTGGAAGAAAAATCAAATAACCATGAAACTGTTGAATAATCAATAAAGTATAGTCTTAAGCATCCAATCTAAACTCATACCTACAACCAATCAATGCAGTCGCCATGTATCTGAGAAAAAATAAAAGGAAAATTATCTCCTGAGATTCCAGCTAACTGATATCAAAGAGACGGGAAAGAAATAAAAAGGTATTATAGAGTCATGTACCAGTGAATACCGGCATGGTTGCATACCTACAGGGGCCAATGAAAGCAAGCAAATTGTGACTGATCCAACTACTAAAAAGGTCACAACTATACGAAAAATGGCGCACCCACTGGGCACTGGTACCCAACCAGCCCAACCAAGTACAATTTTGCCCCATAAATAATTATCATTCTGTTTTCCCCTTAAGTGCATAATCTTATTTATTTATTTTTTCCAAAGAACAAGAACTGTTGTCTGAAATCAGGCAAAATAAAAGCCTGAATTTTGATATTTTGGTTGTACTTACTCTACTAGTTTACTTTGATATTTGCTCTATATTTCGCTATATTAGATACATGGCCAGATATTAGTATGCAAGAGCCAGTTTTATTTTACTGTGAATTATTCCTTTTGAGTTTTTTTTAAATAACTTGATGGTTCAAATCCACTTCCAGAGTCACTGGGTATAATAGGAATCAGATTTAGAGAGAGAAATAGAGATGTGTAACAGAATGAATTACAAATATAACCAGTGTATTACACCTTAATCAGCTGTAAGTAAACACAACATAGAACAGCATCTAACTAACTGTCTGTTACAGTAAACTACTAATTACAAATATACCCCTAAGTAAACTGCAGCGCCTAAATTCACTTGGACACAACAAACCATCAATATCATTTCGAAATTGAACATTATCCACTAAGATTTGTCAAACGAGCAATTCTTACAAAAAAGTGATCTCATTTATCTAGCAAGTAAAGGACACTAAAAACGTAAATTTCTTTTCTTAAAAAATGTTTCTACTTGAAAAACTAAACAGTCCTATTAAATTACTTCTACTACAAAAGTTAACAGTTCTCACCTTAGGCGACCGCCATGGCGGGCCTCAAGAGCAACCCCGTTCAATCATGCCTCTTTCTTCGTCTCAATCAATAATCTAGAGAGAGAAAATGGGAGAAACCAATCAAACAGATGCAAATATCACAGATTTCTAGGCTAGAGAATGGAAGAGGTGAAGAGAAAAACAGGGAGGGATCTCACAAGGTTCTACTGAAGCTGCTGAAGCTGAAGGAAGCCGTGTAGCCGTTGAGAAATCTCAGCCACTATAATTTCTTGTGGATTTCAATGAAGATGGCAAAAGGTAATTATTTTTGAAATAAAAAGGTACAGCTCCCAGCTTCTAATTTATTATACCAAATGGGGGAAAATGAATTTGAGGCTCAAATGCCCTCTGGGGTACAAAAAGAGGAGGGACTAGGGAGATGATTCCAAGTGTCGGAAAGATAGTGGCTGAGCAGAGCAGAGCCTTGCGCTTTTTCCAGGGCAACTTCTTACGGAATTTACCTAAACCTGGTCTACGAACACGTAGCCCAGAATTTATCAATGTTCTCAAAAGAGACTAAATTATAGATATAACTATTGATCGAGTTCAAATTCAACTTTTAAATTTGTCGGATTAGTTTCAAACAATGAAACTAAATTGTTGAAACACATCTATTTTACGAGTGATGTGTTTTTATGTGAAAATTTTAAATTTTCAAACTAATTTTGTATAGAGTCAAGTGGTCAAAAATCGTCCAAAAATTAATTTGAAACCTTCCAATTTTGACCGCTTGACTTTAGACTAAATTAATTTGAAAGTTTAAAATTTTTGCATGTAGATACATCACTTGTAACGTAGATGGGTTTCAACCAGGGGCAGACGCAAAATTTCTGTCCAGGGGGCAAAAATCGTGTTCAAATGGCTTATCGGATTCAAACTCATTAGCTAATCGAATACTAAATTTATCAGAATCAGGTGAATCGGTCAAAATTGGCCGAATCGGATCGGAAACTAAGATTTTATTTGCCAAAAGCTTGTTTTGTACTTTAAAAAAAGAAAAAAATTATAAAAAATTATTATGTCAAACTAAATATACTCTAAATTTTTGTCACACATCATCTTTGCATCAATTAGTTTTAATTAGAAAAAAAATGTGACAACGCTACATAGTGTAGCTGAGGCCAAAATACTAGATAAATAAAGTACTTTGGTCAAATTATTTCTTAGGAGGAACCACTGACAATAAGAAATTTAAAGCAATGATTGACTAGCCTATACCCAAAATAGTGAAACAATTAAGAGGCTTCTTAGAGTTAACTAGATACGTTTGGGCTGTGAGAAAATAAATTTTGACATCGTTGTAAACAAGCCCATCAACTAATAAAAAGACATCCCATAAAACTATTAACCATGCTTTTATTTGACCCCACCATTCAGATTTATCATTTTCATCTGTCTCCTTCACCATGAAACCTAATTATTTCTTCAGAGCTTGACACCATTGTCTAAGAGATCTCCATATCTTAACGCCATTAGACAAAAATTCGGTCCAGGGAAGGGCAAACTAATTTTTGAGTGGGGACAAAGAAGAACCAAGTTTATTTTTCTACTCAATTTCAAAATCCAGGGGGGGGGGCAGTTGCCCTCCCCTGGACTAAAGTGGGTCCGCCCGGCTTGGATTTGTCGTTTGAAGTTAATCCAATAAGTTGTAGAGTTGAGTTCACAAAGAAGCTTGATGAACTCAAGAACACCCTAGTTATACTCTTATTTATAAATATGAAGGAAATAATTACATATATTTTTAATTCTAAATATGAATTTTAATTAAAAAAATTACATATACTAATTGACATACATAGGTGCGTGAGTGTGCGTGAGTGAATTTTCTATAAATCAATTATCTTACTTGGGTATGGGGTTTTGTTAATTTTATGTTGTATTTTCCAAAAAAAAATAACCAACTACTTATTACAATTAGTGCCAGCAAATATTGTAAAAATATCATAAATTATTTAAGTTTGTGTTCAACGAAACTGAAAATGATTCGTTTGCTGTTTTCATGCTATGCGCCAGGAACAACCAGCAATTTCCGCGAATTTTGTGGCCGAATAAGATCCACATTGTTTTTACATCTATCCGCATACTTTTTCTTAAGCGAAGCGAGAACCAACGGTAGATCAGGTACTTTATTACATCCTGTCCGATAGTCTAGAGCGGAAATTCGTGGCCGGTGTTAAAGGAAAGAATGAACAGTTCAGATCCAATTTATCAAGTATCAACGGTGACTACTTCATTCCTATAGGAAGCTATATGCGAAAGTATGTTGTTTTTTTTTTTCTTTTTTATTTATTTGTGGCTGCGGGAGAAAAGTTCGCGAGGTAGGGTCCACAGTGGGGACACGTGGCCATGAATCGTTCCGTCTTATCTAAAAGCGGAGCGTGCTGACCGGGATTGCAATTATTTACAGCACTCTCTTCGCGTCACAAGTTGTACCCCGATATGCTCCCTCTTCTATTGTTTTGTGGTGTGGAAGTGGGACGCTTGATGAACGGAGGACGCGCCAGAACATACGGGGTACACTTTTGCGTGCTCGTTGAATTTTCAAATTGGGTATTGATTCTCTCTTCGTGGGCCGCTTAGATTTGGTGATTAGCCCGTTAAATGTAATTAAACTAAAGCAAAAGCCCGGGCGTTTATTTCCTTGTTATCAGATTTAGTTATTTGGTATTGTCTAGGCACTGATTTCGTTATTTCGTTTCCTTCATTTATAATGTTTTTGTTTTGGGTCCAGGTCCAACTTAAAATTGGATAATTCCTGCTTTGAATATCAGGCCCAAACTCGGGTAACTATGATTCATTTAGAATTTTGCAGCCACTTGAATTGTTACAAGGCCTTGCACTTGCTGGACCCCGCTATATAAATAGGGGACGCGTCATTTGATCTGAGCTGCTTGGTTCGCAACTTCTTGTATGACTTTATTGTTAATGGAACCTCATATCTAGAAGCAATTTGATTTGATATGGATAATTGTAAATTTTATATAATTTGATTAACATTAAAGTTATATTAAATTTCATCGTTTTTCGTATATATGATATTTATAAAGTTTTGATTATATTTTACTTTCGGATTTCAGAGTTATAAGTATTTATGATGTTCAAATTAATCCATTAATAATGGATACCTACCTTTTTTTTTAGTAAAAACTGATGTCTCAGCATCAATTTGTTGTATTGATACGGTTGTAGATGTCTACAACCAGTGTTAAAAGTACAATAAGCTCATTAGCATGAGCTTTAAAAAGAGAAATTACATAAAAGTAGCATATATTTGTCATAAAAAAAATTGCCAGAATAACAAAATAATTAAATTGGAGGTTGCGGAGAATTATCGGTTGTTCCGTTGCCAGATGTGTTTCCTCTTGTGTTGTTGTAACTCCACTGATCCATGACTTCTTGTACTAGTTCCTGTTTTTGTTTTTCAATCTCTCTGAAAATTCTTGTGCAGCGCTCTCTCCATATGACAAATTGGGAAATTAGCAGGATGAACCTTGTTTTGTTTGAAAATCTTTTTTTTTTCTAGCAGCGCAGCTGTTGGGTCACCTGGTAAATTGATTTGCAGGGCTGCAGCGACTTGTTGGTGTGTGTGTCTTGCCAGTATACATGTATTAAATAGGTAAGGGGCTGGTTCCTGCTATCGTTTACACATAACGCATCTGTTTGCCATATTCCAACCTCTTTTGATAAGGTTATCAAGTGTGAGCAGCTTGTTTTGCAGTAGGAGCCATCCAAAGATCAGCATTCTTGGTGGACAGGTGAGCTTCCAAATTTTGTGTATTCTTGTCAAGGTTAGAGGGCCTCCTTTGAGCTTGTGGTAGGCTGATTTAACTGTGAAGTCGCCTGTTGTGGTCCATTTCCATGCAATAGTGTCGGCTTCTATTGTCAGCTGTATGCGTTGTAGTGAATGTTTGAGCTCAATGAGTTGTGTGAGTGCTGTTTCTGATAGGTTTTCTCTGAAGCTATCATCAATGGTCGATGCCTGAACTGCCTCTTGTAGTGTCATGTGTGTGCAAGTGTTATAGGAGAATAGAGCCGCTATGCTTACTGATAGTATACCATGTCCCCAATTTTGATGCCAGAGGCTGGTTGCCCTTCCATTACCCGTTATCATTTTTATGGATATGGCTGAGAATTGTAGAATTTGAGATTGTATTTGGGAGAATAGTGTTGTCTGAGGTGTTAAGGGGTCAATGTTTTGCGTGGATGTTACCCTTACTATTTCTTTCCAAAGTCTTGGCTCTGTTGATTGCCAAAGGTAATGCCATTAAGGAGCAATGCCTGGTTAAATGTTTTGAGGTCTGCTACACCTAGCCCCCCTAGTTGCTTAGGCATGCATACTATTTCCCACCTTACCATATTCATTTTTCTTCCCTCTGTACTGACACCATGCCACAAGAATATTTTCCTTATCTTGTCGATTCTTTGATTGCCCAAGCAGGTAGGGTAAGGACTGACATGTGATATAAAGGCAAAGTTGATAAAACTGCTTTTAATAGTACCAATCTGCCAGCAATTGTTAGGTTTTTTGCTACCCAACCTGCTAATTTGTCGTGGAATTTTTGGATTAAGGGTAAGATATCTGCTTTATTGAGTCTTTTGTTGAAGAGTGGTAAGCCAAGGTATGTGAAGGGGAAAGGGCCTAATTTGCAGCTCATTAAGTTTGCCAATGTCTGAGATTCTTCACTGTTGACCTTGGAACACAAGAGCTCTAATTTGGATAGATTAATTGCCAGGCCCGAGATACATTCAAATGCCAACATTGCTATCTTGAGAGCTTGTAGCTGTCGAATTTCTGGTTTGACAAAGAATATGGCATCGTCGCCATAGAGGAGGCATGGCTTCAAATCCCTGAAAGGTAATCTAATAGCCCCATTAGCTTTGAGTTTTTTGAACCATTTAGAAATGAAGTCCATAGACAGAATAAATAGAAGTGGTGACAGGTGGTCCCCTTGCTTGATGCCCCTCTTGAGAGTTATCTTTTTACTTATGAGTCCATTTATTACAACTTGTGAAGTACCCGACAACAGTGATTTGAAAACCCACTGCAACCAGATAGCCGGGAATCCTAGGTTCGTCATTGTCTTTGCAAGAAAGTCCTAGATGAGTGTATTAAACGCCTTGTGGATGTCTGCCTTGAAGACTGCCAAGTGAATGTTTTGTTTGTACGATTGAGTAAGTGTTTGTTGGGCATAAAGGAATCCCTCCGTCTGCTCTTTATGAAGCCCGTCTGAGTTATGCTGACCATGCTTTTGATGTGTTCCTGTAGTCTGTTAGCGAGAATTTTGGAGAGTATTTTTTGCACCCCGTTGACCAGGCAGATTGGTCAGAATTGGTGTGTTTGTTTGGCATTTTATGTTTTGGGTATGAGGATAATGTAGGAGTTAGATTAATGGAGATATTGATTCTGTGGTTGAAGTGATGTGGTGGAATATGGAATGTAGATCTGGTATGAGGATGTTAGAATTTTTTTGAGAATTCACCGGTGAAGCCATCTGGTCCAGGGGTTTTGTTGTTCGCCATGATTTAATGATAGTCTATCTCTGTTGTGGTTATAGGTGTTTGGAGGCTGGAGAGGTCATGCTACTGTTGTGGAGGGTAAAGGTTTGGCCAGTGTATTGGTGTTGAGTTTTCCAGCTGTGGGCCCATCAAATTTTTATAGTAACAAAAAAAAGCAAGTGCTTTTGTTTTGTGGTCAGTGTAAATGCTTCCATTGTGCTCAATCTGGGTGATTATATTGAATGCAAGGTAGTACTTGGCTATATGGGTGGTTGCATGACATTTAAGGCATCTTCTCGCTGCAATGCATTTGTTGTGCTTGTGACCGGTTTGTAGACATCTAAAGCATCTTCCTTCAGCTAGTAGTGATGTTTGATGTTTCTTGAGCGACAGGTAAAGAGACTTGGCCTGGTATGGAGTTTTGAATTCATATCACCGACGGTACCGTAATAAGGAATCTTTTACAATTATTTGATCTAGGACCGTTCTTTTTAACTTGGCACGAATCTCAGAGCCCAATAATACTGCCCCCTCAGTCAACCCGAATCCCAAACCGGCTGAGAGTTAATCTCAAACCGTAAATAGCTAATTGTAAAAGGGAATCTTTTACGGTACCGTCGAGGATATGGATTCGGAGTTTTAGGGGAAGAAGTTATTCTTTTCTTTTTCCTGGTAACAATTGTCCATCCTTCATTGGTGGTTGGTAGCGCGCCATTAATACCGGTGTGTTGTGTAGTTGGTGGCAATGTTACCCTATTCTACAGACTGGTACTACCGTGGTATTCTCTTAAGCTGTGTGGTTTGGTTAGTTGCGCCAATGGTTAGTGCCTTTTTAAAATGGCACTAGGGCAGTGGCAAATTAAACATCTTGCTCTGCCGCGGTTTACTCCCTTGCGTGTTACTGTGGCATAGGGGGTCCCCGTGTGGTGGTAGCGATGGAGCGTGGAGGCGCAGGATTGCTGAGTGGTTTTTGCGTTCTAAATCGCCTCCTAGTCCCAGTCCGGGCTTTCCCAAGAGCACCATCAAACCTATTGTTAAATCCTTTTGTTATTTAAAACTTATTTTTTTTTTTTCAAGTTGCTCAAATTATATTATGATTTGATATAACTAAGAAGGAATAAGCTACTTAACCAATGATGACTTCAAAGATGTAAAAATATCATACAAAACCTAAAAAAATGGTTGGCATATAGATATGTATGTGAGTATATAATGAAGCCCGACATTTTTATTAATATCCAAAGTTTAATACAAATTATTAATTATGCCCAGAATCGGACCAATTATCGAAAAATACCCAAGCCGGCCAGAAAATGGCCGGCTTAGATCCCTCCCTAAGCCGGCCATTTTCTGGCCGGCTTGGTACCTTTTTTTTTTCCGTTTTTAGAGAGAGACATTATGAAGATCAAAGTATTGAAATTTAACACTGAAAATTTGAAATTTTTTGTTTAAATTATTTGTTATATTACTTCTTTTGATATATAATTAGCATATTTATACTAAAATATGCTATATTAATTGAAATATATTGAATAACACTATATTATGTTAAATTACTCTAAAATTACATTACATTACTTTACAATACGCTATATTAATTGAAATACGCTATATTGTGCTACTATTTTTTATGTTGTGCTACTATTTTAATGTTGTTATATTTTCTGTTTAGCATTATCATGATAATTTATTTTGATCTGTAAAATATAAAAATAGTACCATAAAAGCACACATACACAAGAACCGAAATATAGGATAATCCAATATATCAAACATAAATAATATATCAATATAATAGTACAAAACTAGTAAAAATACAACTAAAACGGAGAGGGGGAATATTGCTGAGGCGGTACTCCGGCGTTCGCCCGGCGCCAGCGCGGCCAGGCTCCGTCTCTCTCGGGCTCATCTGGGGCATCGGCAGACCTCAGTATCTGCTCGGCAGTATCCCATCTAGCATCGCCCGTGGAGACTGTCGGTACTGGCGGAGGTGTAGCGAAGATAGATGCGGCAAACCCAGTCCCAAAGGCAGGCTGAGTATAGACCCGCTACCACTAGCCTCTCCATCATGCGGCATCTCTGTGCCATATCGGGCCATGTCGATGCCGACATGAAACTCTCCTCGAACTCATGGAGACTGCACGAGACGGACTCGTACCAGAAGTATCGGTCTCCGCAGGTGGTGGCTGTGGTGGCATCTCTGCTGGACCCTGCAATCATACACTAAATTATTAAATTTGATCTGAATGAAAAAATTTATTAAAACCTGACAGATACT
>JAJGRW010004120.1:0-11160 GCA_025461045.1 Carex parvula | reverse complement strand
AATTATTATAAGAAAATAATTTTTAAAAGGGGCCATGTCAGGTTCAATTTAACCCAGTCATTAAACGATTATATATGATAATTAATGATATATTAGAAAAGTCCACAATGAATTAAAATATATTTTAGGTTTGTTTTTCTCATGCCCTACGAAAGGAAACTCGGGTCCATATATATATCTTCTTACAAAAACACTAATGAGACATATGTCATATGTGGTTGTAGCAGGAACTCGGGTCCATGTAATTTGATTTGATGACAATCTTGATCTTCAACAAATTGGTGGCCAGCTTGAGATCTATGCCAAGGTAAGGGCACGGTTTGTTGTTAGTATACAACTAAAAATTCTATGCCAATGTTTATTGTTATTTTTCTTTTCAGGTCTCTCCTGCATTGACTTGACTTATCTTAAATCATGGAATTGTTGCAATGCAGGTTAGAAGACTTTTCAGTAATAGCTCCCCACTGTACCAGAAAGATTTGATCGTTGTTATTTCCGGAACTCAGGAAGGAACTTATATGGGTAAGTCATTAAGACACTCTTCATTTGATTTTGGTGTGAAGAAACAGCTTCATCCATAATGTATTCGACTGCAAAATATTTAAGAAATGCATAGTGCATATTGGTCCGTACTATAGATCCATATCTCCATTTTACATAAGAAATGCATAGTGAACTTGGAGGCCAAATTTTACATTTTTTAGAATTTTTTTTACTATTTTTTTATGATGGGTAGTAATAACTACTTTTTTGGATGGTATAGAATATTAGATCTAGTGATTTTCTACTTGTCTACAAAAATAGTAATTTTTTTCTAAAAAATATAAAATTTGGCTACTTGATTTCCGTATTTACTCACAACTATGACCAAATTACCCTTCTTCCACACTGTTTGTATTTACGTAAGAGAAGAAGAAAGGAGTGATTTGAGTTCACAGAAAGCAGCACAGTTGGTCTATATTTTTTTGTTATTTGCTGTTTTTGGAAGGTCATGTGACGTATTTCTTGTTTATATAAGGACCATTTTTAGGGTCATATAAGAAACTGTATGTGCATTTATTTGAGTGCTTTTCTGAGAAAAAGGTCCTATTTTAACAAAGGTGCTAGTTAGAAACTACCAGAAACTATGCCCAATTTTGATGTGACTGTTTTCTGGATAAATTTACTTGGTATACAAAATTGTGCACATAAAGTAAAGAAGGTAATTATGAGGAACAATGGGAAAAACACCAGTGCAAAATCTGGTATTTGGTACTTTTACTATATACCAGTAAAATTCACAACTTACTGGTACGTGTTGCGATATACCGGTACATTACTTGTATATTTTGGGTATTTATATAATTTTAGCTTGCGGTGGAGTATGAGGATCGTGCTATAGTTGTAAAGGTTGATACTGACGAAGAGTATGAATTTGCAAGAGATATGCAGGTAATATTTTATTTACTTTTTTCTTTGATGCACTTGGTTGCATTTTATATGATGGTTGAGTTAAGTGATTGATTCCTAAAATTATATTAATATTAGTTCATGAGTGAGGCTGTGGTACTATGCATAGCGCAAATTGGTCCGTACTACGGATCAATATTTTTGTTTTCAATGTTTAAATAGTAAATCTGAACCGTTCAACGTGATTTTTATATGAAAATATACTTGTTGACTAAATTTTACATTTTTAAAATTTTTTTACTATTTTTTAGATAGGTAGAATATCACTACTTTTGAACAGTGTTGTAAATAACGGTATGCGGTTGTCGGACGGATAGGGTACCGCTAAGCGATTAATCGGTATGCAGTCGATTAATCGGAATTTTGCAGACAATTTAACGTTTTTATTAAATTTATGTATATATATATCATAATTTATTAAAAATAAATTATTTAACTCATTAAACTTATCAAGTAAACTTAATTTAACTTAGTTTATTATTATAACATGACACTACATTTATTTATTCTTAACACATAAGCATTTTATATGTGTAAGTAACACATTTATTTAATGAAAAAATAAAATTGAGAATTAAGCTTTTTCAAACACTAATAACATATTATTTGAAAGAAATGAAACATTCCAACATAAAATTATTCAATTTAGTTATGATAACAACTTAATTTCATAAATGAACATGTCGTACTAATTGAAAAAATTACATCAGTAAGTAAGAAAAATATATGGTATATAAATAATAAAAGAATTATTCAATTTCAAAGTAAGTAAGAAGAAAAAACATATATAAAAAATATTGGATGTATATCCAAGCACAAATAAAACTACAATACAGGATTTATAAATCTTATTATTACACACTATCACAGGAAAAAAAAACAATGTGAAAATAAATATTTACTGGAATGAACCGAAATAAACGGAAATAAATCAGAATAAACGGAAATAAACAGACGATCAATTGGTAAAATGCCGATTAATCGGAAAAAACAGCCAATTAATCGTTTTCATCTGCAAACAGGCATCCGTTAAGTGTATTTGTAATGGTCTAGCCGTTGTTAACGATTAAACAGTCGTTTAATCGGCCGTTAAGACCGTTTTTACAATAGTACTGCTTTTGAATGGTCTAAAATCGTTAGATCAAGTGATTTTCTACCTATTTAAAAAATAGTAAAAATATTTAAAAAAATATATATAATTTTATCTTAAAATACATTTTCATATGGAAATCATGTTTAACAGTTCGGATTGACGGTTTGAACTTTGAAATTTGAAAATATAAATATGAATCCATGACACTGGTCAATGTTTGAAATATAGATATGAACCCGTAGCCTCACTCTTAGTAGTATATATAAATTGGATATTTTTGTTTAAATTTTCAGGTTCGGGGCCTACCGACATTGTATTTTATTAGCCCAGACCCGAAGAAAAATGCGATTAGAACAGAAGGGCTTATTCCTTCGGTCGTGATCCACGATATAATTGACAATGAGATGTAAAAATGAAGAGAATTCTGAGTTTTGTATTCCTTGATTTATATCATTATCATGTTTTTGATGTAGGAAAGTGTTAGTTTTAATTTTTGTAGATTAATTAATTTCAAATTTTGATCATATATTTAGATTTTAGAATCATGAGGTTGGTTCTTGTAATATTACAGCTAATAGTTATGCTCTTTGGTCAAAATAGAAGCAAAAGAGAACAATGCTTGGTGTTTACTTCTTTATGTTATTTATTTATCTATTATTATATGGGGGGCAACAAATATAAATTTAAAACCTATTTCATTACAAAAAAAAACAGAACATACAAATATGTATTATGAAGAAAAATAGACAACAGAGAAGAAAGCTATAGAATTAAGCATCCCACAACAAGTGACTAATTCATGATAATAAATGAAATTAAAATAGAAAAATTGAATTAAGCTTGAGGAAATATATATATTTTTTTAAAAGGAAGTTGGAGGTGAGTCTTTTAGTGATTGGTACCGCTACGACAAATCACTGTGTGTTAGTCATGTGATGTGACTCGCATGCGTGGTGTGTCCATTAACATGACTCGTCTCTCTTCAATCATAAATGACAATTACAATACGTTATGTCACGTAACACGTAACGTTACTAATTTCTCCAACATTTTTTTCTTTATTTTGTAATAGTTTTTTTTTTTTCCGTGAACTAACTTAAAACTTGAAAAAAAAGGATATATATGTAGTTAACCATGTCATATTTGATGATCGTGACGTGATCGTCTTTCACTATTTTAATTACGTCATCATAAAAAATAAATTAAACAATATATTAGTCATCACGTTTTTCCTTGAATGCAACTATTACCTGCCTGCCTTAGGCTTTGTTAAGAAGAAAGAAAGAATTCAGGAGAAACAAATTTCAAATGAAAAAATGTACGGTAACCAAATTCCTTGAACAATTCGACTGAGCGCTGGTCGCTGCAATGCGCTTCTTGCGTTTTTTCCATTCCAGTCCCCGCTCTTTCTCAAAAACTCAAACCACCATCAATCAAGCTATAGTACCAAATAAAAAACCCAATAAAACGAAGCATGAGAGAGGGGCACTCATTACATGGGACCCACAGGTCATAGAGTGGAACAAGGCCATCGCTCATAAGATGCGTCTGGGCCATGTGGCGCATGCCCAGCAACTGTTCGATCAAATGCCTAAGAGAACAATTTCCTCTTACAACACTATGCTTTCGGGCTACGTGTTCAATTCTCAATTCGCACATGCCGTATCCCTGTTTTCGAGCATGGCATCACGTGATGTCATCTCTTTCAACACCATGCTCAAGTGCCATGTTTCCAGTGGTGACATGAGGATTGCTCGTAAGCTGTTTGATGAAATGCCTGAGAAAGACAAGGTTTCATACAACACAATGATATCAGCCTATGCACGGCACGGGCTGGTTGACCAAGCCAAGGAACTCTTTGACCGAACTCCGGTCAAAAACAATATATCTTGGAACGGGCTCCTCACTGCCTATGTACAAAATGGAAGATTTGAACTTGCTAAGGAGTTATTTGAATCTAAACCTAATTGGGATGTCGTTTCATGGAATGCTATAATCGGTGGGTACGTGCAAAGAAATCAAATGGACGACGCTTTGAAGCTTTTTGATAAAATGCCTGAGAAAGATAATGTTTCTTGGAATACTATGATTAGTGGATACGCTCAGAATGGGAACATGGCAGAGGCAAGGAGACTGCTTGATGTAATGCCGGTAGAGAAGGATGTCTTTACTTGGACTGCAGTTGTTTCCGGTTATGCAAAAAATGGAAATGTGGAAGAAGCTAGGGGTATTTTTGAAAAAATGCCAGAAAGAAATGTTGTTTCATGGAATGCCATGGTTGCAGCCTATGTGCAAGATAGAAGATTTAATGAGGCAAAGCAGTTATTTGATCAGATTCCGTGTAGGTATATTAAAATTTTTGAGGGTTTATAAGTACTATTTTTAAAGTGAGACATAAGATTAATCATTGTTGAATTTGTAGGGACGAAGTAACATGGAATACAATGCTGACAGCATATGCAAATGCCGGGATGATTAAAGAGGCCCGAGAGATGTTCGAAAAAATGCCCCATCAAAATGCCGTGTCTTGGTCTGCTATGCTGACAGCATATACTCAGGTCACTATACTATTTTTGATAGAAGTTCATAAGCCATCTCCTTCCTGTCATGATTTGAAATGCTAACCGATATTATGTGTTTTGAAATTTATAAACAAGGTAATATAATTAACACAGAACAAACCTTAAATTAATCTCCATTACATCCATTTCTCCCAAAATAAAAAAAAAATAACATAAAATTAAAATGAAGATTCACGTGTATATATAAATCTCACTGGTAAATGAACTATAAGAATTTGCATGCTTCAGATCATGTCTCCGATTCAAACCTCATTGGTAAATGAACTAGTAACAGCTGGGCTTGATGATGTATGTGTCGAGTTCTTAGCCTTTATCCAACCATACCGTAGGCACAGAGAGACTGCACCAACAGCCAGCAGGGGTATGAGCACATCATACCATACGAGAGGTGGAGGTAGCAGCAAGAAAATTCTCAGGGTCACCGAGATTGTGATGAATACAATCCCTATTTTCATGGCCTGTTTCTGGAGCCAGGCAACACCCCGACTTGGGTTGGTTATATTAATAAGTGTGATAGGTAAGGGGACAATGCTCCAAACGAAGCTGAGGAAATAAAAAAGCAAGTAGATCCTGTATAGTGTGATGTGATTATGTACGGACGTAGGTTGGTTTGCGAGTAGAGTGAATAATCCGGCTGCAATAGCAATTGCCATCGGCTGCACTTGCTCGGCTATGCGCTCTGCGTGGCTTTTTGCTTGGTTATCTCCAGTACTGGCACTGTCACTGCCACGTGTGGTGATGATGTCTATAGGTGTTTGATCAGGTTTGGCCGGAGCAAGTACAGGTAGTGAGGTTGTGTTATTGCGGGAATTGGAACTCATGAGTAGAAGCTAAGGCTCTTTGCGTGTTGGCTGGATGAAGTTAAGGTTGAGGAGAAAGCACCCATGGTGTTGCTTTGCTTGGGAGGAGAATTGGAAAATAAAACCCAGAATTAGCACAGCACAAGGAGCGGGCAAGAGGTCAGTGGCATTGCATGGCCGGAGATACAATATTAATAGAATCGTAGACTTGTACGTAAGTGCTCTTTTTTCCATATTTCCTCTTTTGTTTTGCGATTTTGAGAGGTTTGTTCTCGTACATTCTGGGGAGAGAAGGAGAGGGGCGTTATAAACTGTGGGTTAACCAGGGTAGGGTTGAGTTAACCGTGGTTAGTTTAACTTGGTTGTGAGATATCTGTAAGGACGAAAAACTGACGGCGTTTTGGTTCTTCTTTAATTCGTCTTTTTTCTGCATTGGCCCTCCAGATTAATGTATTTGGGCTACAACCTTTTCCACGATATTAAAATACAAAAATACATTTGAGCAAAATACTATTTGAAACTGCTAACATCATTTTTTGTCCAATAAATATGAAATTAGTTACAGCTGCATTACTACAATCAAATCTGAAATAGATAATGTAAACAATAATACGCGGTAGCGCATGTGATATGCCAATTATTTCTTTGAGTTTATCGCATTCAAATCAAGTGTATTAATCTGAAAATGAAAGCAATTTCAATTAAAAAAATTCCAGAATTTTTGACAAAACAGTCCCTTGTAAACCTTGTTTAATACAAGAATCCGGGACATAACTGAAAGTCAAAGGTGCTCTTTTTGCACAATTTCATTCTACTATTGTCAAAGGTGAAGTTAGATTTTCAAACTTCAAATATGAATATAAATCAATCATATAAATTATTTATGTTATATTATATATAAAATCATGTATAAACATAAAATATTGACAGTAACTGAAAGTCAATGGACCCCATAAGTTAACAACTGGCTCCTCCTCTAACAATAAAAATGAGTCATTACACAGAAACATGTATAGTTACCGTTACAATAAAAAAGGTGTAATTCCATTTGAGACAAAATGAGAAAGGCCGAGAAAGGTATGAGTTTTGTAATTGATAATGATGGATCCGAATCCGCTGAAATCTCGGTACTGTTCATCGTGAAATTCCTGCAATTCGAATCCAGCCGTCGATCTATTCCGAGATTCGTGTAAGGAAAAATCAGTTGTTTTGAGATGCGTTCTAGAAAAAAATTCGATGGCTGGATTTCGGATTACAGGGATTTCATGGTGAACATTATCCGATCTCAGAATTTCAGCTGATTTATTTCCGACAATGATATGTAAAATGAAGCGAATTCCGAGTTTTGTATTCCATGATTTATATTCCATGATTTATATTATAATGGTTGACTTAGGGGAGGCGTAAGTCGGCCATTTTGTAGCCGATTTGGGCATTTTTTGAAATAATCTCAGAATCTGGGCATAAATAATAATTTGTATTAAACTTTGGATATTAATAAAAATGTCGGTAATGTCTTTGCTGTTGGAAAGTGATAGTTTATACTTAAGCTTCTGTTTTTGACGCATCTTGACTTTTTGAAATAAGTATAAGAATTGGAGGGTATGGATGACCTCTTCCTCAATAAGCTTCGGCATAATTTTTTTAAATTATCATAAGAAAATAATTTTTGAAAGGGGCCATGTCAGGTTCAATTTAACCCACAATTATATATGATAATTAATGATATATTAGAAAAGTCCACAATGAATTAAAATATATTTTAGGTTTGTTTTTCTCATGCCCTACGAAAGTTCGTAGAAACTCGATCGGGTCCATATAAATATCTTTTTACAAAAACACTAATGAGACATATGTTTAAACAGTGATATGAAATAATATCTCTATTTTTAAAGTTTAAATAGTCGATATGTATGTTAGAATATTTTTACTATATTTTATGATGATTGTCCAAATTTTTTAGATCATATAATTTTCTACTTATTTTTAGTAAAATAATAAAAAAAATATATAAAATTTGTTCTTCAAGTACATTTCCATATAAAAATCACGTTAAATGATTCAGATCAACTATTTGAAATTTAAAAATAAAATTATGAATCCATCTTACAAGTTGACTTGTAATATACATAAATAAATAAGCTGGAACCTGTTATTCTGATTTCAACCGTTCAAATCTTTTAATGCACGAATCTCAATGAAATAATTTTTCATGTGCGAATCTCAACGAAGATTAACAGTTGAGATAGGGATAACAGGTTCTGATTATACCCAAAATTGAACTAGTATATGGTCATAGAGAACAATTCAAATTCGTCATATATATCGTCCCAAACAAATCAATAGGAAAAATAAATAAATATTCAAGCAATCCTTTTCTATGCGTATGTTTCCTCCACTACTAGACACTTTGGATTTTTTGACCGAACAACTACATCATAATCCTTATCCTTACTACTAATATTACCTTAAAAAATTTAAGTTCCAACCAACTATTCACTCAACAAAATTTGAGCCGTTCATTAAATAAATCTCAGCACTTATCAAAACACATCTCAATCTCAGCCTTTTACAAAAATTTTGATTTATTGTATCTATTTCATGTTGTCAAGCGTGTAGAAATCTAAATTTAATTAGAAACATACCGGCCACATGAAAAGCTACGTAATAATGGTTTCATTAATCTATTTTCTTTCTTTTTTTCTCCACACATTTTGACTTTTTTTTCCTGAGGATATCTCATCTTTCTTTTTCCCTTTTCCCTTGACGCTTTCACACTTGAAACCCTTTCTCTTCAAATTTTTTTCTCTTTTTCCCTTGACGCTTTTTCCTTGACACTTCCACACCTGCGGATATGGGCCTAGCAAAGGGAAGTTCACACAAATCCTCCTTATACCGAATACGTTTGTACAAGATAGTAAGTTCGTTATTTTGTTCAATTAAATGCTTTGAAGTTTTAATCCTGATATTCTACTTTTTTGCAATTTGATCCCTACCCTTATTTGAGGTTATATAAAATTATCCCAATTTTTATAATTTTTTTTCAGAAACTGTTCTTCTTGGAATATTAACTACATTCCAATTCTGAATCATAATCGTTTTCAAAATAGAAAATGTTGGATGATTGATGATTCTATTTAAAATTTTAAACAGAAACTAAAGTTATTTTCTTTTGAAGGTATCGAGCTCCATAACTCTTATTTTATCAATGTTTGATTTGCATACAACATGTGGTGCTTTTTGCACAATTTCATTCTACTATTGTCAAGGGTGAAGTTAGACTTTCAAACTATGAGAGTCAAATGTGAATGTAAATTAATCATATAAAATTTTTATGTTATACTATATAGAAATCATGTATAAATATAAAATATTGAAAGTAACTGAAAGTCAACGGACCCCATAAGTTAACAACTGGCTCCTCCTCTGACAATAAAAATGAGTCATTACACAGAAACATGTATAGTTACCGTTACAATAAAAAAAGGTGTAGTTCTATTTGAGACAAAATGAGAAAGCCCGAGAAAGGTATGATTTTTGTAATTGACAATGATGGATCTGAATCTGCTGAAATCTGAGGTCGGTACTGTTCATTCTGAAATCTCTGCAATTTGAATTCAGCCATCGAACTGTTCTGAGATACGTGCAAGAAAAAATCAGCTGTTTCGAGATACGTTCTAGAAAAAAATTCGATGCCTGAATTTTGGATTGCAGGGATTTCATGGTGAACAGTATCCAATCTCGGAATTTCGGCTGATTTATTTCGGACAATGATATGTAAAATGAAGCGAATTCTGAGTTTTGTATTCCTTGATTTATATTATAATGTCTTTGCTGTTGGAAAGTGATAGTTTATACTTAAACTTCTGTTTTTGACGCATCTTGACTTTTTGAAATAAGTATAAGAATTGGAGGGTATGGATGACCTCTTCCTCAATAAACAATTATATATGATAATTAATGATATATTAGAAAAGTCCACAATGAATTAAAATATATTTTAAGTTTGTTTTTCTCATGCCCTACGAAAGGAAACTCTGGTCCATATAAATATCTTTTTACAAAAACACTAATGAGACATATGTTTAAACAGTGATATGAAATAATATCTCTCTTTCAAAGTTTAAACAGTCGATATGTATGTTAGAATATTTTTACTATATTTTTTGATGATAGTCCAAATTTTTTAGATCATATAATTTTCTACTTATTTTTAGTAAAATAATAAAAAAAATATAAAATTTGGTCTTCAAGTACATTTTCATATAAAAATCACATTAAATGATTCAGATCAACTACTTCAAATTTAAAAATAAAAATATGAAATCATATTACAAGTTGACTTGTAATATACATAAATAAATAAGCTGGAACTTGTTATTCTGATTTTAACCGTTCAAATTTTTTAATGCACGAATCTCAATGAAATAATTTTTCATGTGCGAATCTCAACGAAGATGAACAGTTAGAGATAGGAATAACAGGTTCTGATTATACCCAAAATTGAACTAGTATATGGTCATAGAGAACAATTCAAATTCGTCATATCCTCCGGCCCAAACAAATCAATAGGAAAAATAAATAAATATTCAAGCAATCCTTTTCTATGCGTATGTTTCCTCCACTACTAGACACTTTGGATTTTGACCGACCAACTGCATCATAATCCTTATCCTTACTACTAATATTACCTTACAAAAATATTTCGGTTCCAACCAACTATTCACTCAAACAAAATCTGAGCCCTTCATTAGATAAATCTCAGCCACTTATCAAAACACATCTCAATCTCATCCTTTTACAAAAATTTTGATTTATTGCATCTATTTCATGTTGTCAAGCGTGTAGAAATCTAAATTTAATTAGAAACATACCCGCCACATGAAAAGCTACGTAATAATGGTTTCATTAATTTATTTCTTTCTTTTTTTTCTCCACACATTTTGACTTTTTTTTTCTGAGGATCTCATCTTTCTTTTTCCCTTTTTCCTTGACGCTTTCACACTTGAAACCCTTCCTCTTCAAATTTTTTTCTCTTTTTCCCTTGACGCTTTTTCCTTGACACTTCCACACTTGCGGATAGGATCCATATCCTCGACGGTACCGTAAAAAATTCCCTTTTACAATTAGCTATTTAGGGCCTGTTCGGCGGCCTGCTAAGGAATAGGAATGAGAATAGGAATGGCCAATTTTGAACTATTTTTTACTGTTCACCGTGGGAAAAAAAACACTCAAG